>JASSUY010018641.1:0-10791 GCA_032466535.1 Forpus xanthops | reverse complement strand
TTATGTTATACCTTAGTCAGTAAACTGTTCTTATCTCAACCTGTGGGAGTTGCATTCTTTGGATTCTCCTTCCCATTCCCCCGGGACTGGGGAAGAAAGAGGGGGGGGTTTGCAGAACTGTTTGAGGGGGGCCTCAAACCACGACAATGTCATAGCAGCCAGGGATTTGCAGGCTTGTACCCGAAGTCCTCTGAAATATCATGACTCTTTTCTGCTCAGCTCTGCAAACCAGTTTTATCCAGAGATGATTTTGAGCAGGAACCATGCACAGATAATCCATGTTGTGCAGTTCAGCTCTGGCTTGAGACTGGAGACATGACCCATCCAGATGTTGCATTGAAGGGGAGATGTGGGCTTCTTGGATGTGGGCATATGTGGGTGGGTACTAGTTGCCATGACAAGCTTGGTTACTAATGGTGGCCTGTGGGTAACAGCTGGGAGCACCTGCAATACTGAAGAAATCCTTCCTGAGCCTTTTCTCACCTCCAGGTGGAGGAAAACCAGAAGAGAATTGGCACTGAGGGCTTTGCTGTGACACCAGAGCAATCATTGCTTGCCAGCAGCTCCATAAATTCAGTCAGAGGCATAATTAGCTCTGTTAAGATGCACCACACATTTTGGGCACAGTTAAGACATACAACACTGGGGAGCAACAGGTTTGTGACCTGCAGACTTTTCTGCACTATAAAGACAACAGCCAAGGCAAGGGGATGCTTTTTGGCTACCATCCTCTCCTACACCTCTATGCAGGATGGCGAAATCTGTCCAGAAGTGCTGCAGTTTCAAGTGGATGTTTCCAGGTTTCCTGCTCCCAAGGGTTTTCTTCACAACAACGCCACAGTGAGCATCTGGAAATGTCAGCTTAAATCAAGCAGTTTCTACTTTTGCTTCAGTGACTCGTTCTGTTTGCAGCAGTGTATTGCAGCTGGCAGGTAGAGAGCATGTGTAGATCCTGTTTCCTCCCTTGTGCCTTTCAGACACCTCTGTGTCCGGGTATGGGCTGCATCACTCCCCTCATCTCCATGTACCTGAACTGAGAAATGTTTCAATAAAAATGCAAATAAAAATGTTTTAATTAAAACTGTACAAAGTCTTTGTCCCACCTCAGAGGCAGTGCTGCTCTCCCCAGGCCCTCCCTCCTTTCTGCCTTCCTGGGGACACTGTGTGTTGCAGTCTCGCAGTCAGCATGCCAGATGAGATGACATTGCCTCCAGCCTTTGACCTGATGCTCACTGCAGGTGAAAAGATCATTAAAAAAATCTATATGATTAGGTGCTGCTGTTGCTCATCCTCAGAAATCTTTACACTTATATATGTTAGCAGTTACTGATTTATATGGACACCCATTTTGAAGATGGTAACTTTATTCTAATAGGTAATTCTATGCCTTCTTGATCCTACAAAACAGGCTGAGCTATTTCTAAGGTCACGGCCCAGATCTGTGTCTCTACACTGAACTTTGACTGGGGTCATGCATTTAGTTTTCAGTGTGTCTGCAACTGAATGGACATTACACTGACCCCTGCTAAAGAAGCCAGTACTGAAAATGCTGCCTTCAATAATTAATAGTAACTTGTTCTGATCCTCAGCCTGGCCAGTTAAATAGCAGATGTCAGGAGCAACTAGGGCAGATGGCCTTGAGCCTTGCTTTTCTCACCAGTTGGATGTCACAAAGTATAAAGACTCTTGATCAAATGTGCTTTCAGTTTCTCTTTTTTGCACAAGATAAAATTATTGAGTTGATAATTATTCTTCCAATTCCTATACCTAGGGAGAAGGAACAGACAAACCACTCTGTATTTGGATCTGGTTTGGAAGAAGGGGTGCTGTGGCAGCATTGTGTGAAGACTAGTAACTAAAATATGGGTCATGATAACACCATAACATAGAAAAGACAAGACAAAGAATTTTCCCAAACACATTAAATCCAATGGGACAGAGAAGTAAACTGGCATTCTTGCTTCATTCTACCTGAAGAGAGAAGAGAAAGGAAGCACCTCCAATTAGTAATGCTCCCCTAGGTATTTCCTTCTTTAGTCTCATTTTTAGTGGTAAATTTAAAAGATCATTAAAACATTGGGGGTTCTTTTTCCTTCACAGTTTCTTTTTCATCAGAACAGTTCTTGAAAATGAGGACAGAAAAAAGCATGATGTTTTGCTCCTATTTAAAAACAAAATCTGTGAGCCTTTTTTCTAAAGAGCTGTCAGATTCCCTTTTTTGGAGGCAGTGTATCTTGAACCTAGCAGCTGGTTAGCCTTTTCATTAATGTGGAAATACATCCCATCAGTCAAATCACAGCCTTTCCAAAAAGAATAGCTTGCATACGCTTAACCAGACTTGCTAGGATTCAGCCAGTGACATCCCTAAGGAAGATGAGGGCACACTTCAACACCAGACTGAGCCTGAGTTCTTCTGGTACTAACTCTGGGCAGCACCGGGACAGCAGAGGATATGGTTCCCTCCTGAGGACCTGCCCACTGGGAGCTCGGGTTGGAAACCTCAAATATCAGAGAACTCAGCTTCTCATATGCCAGGAGGCCATTTCACCCACAGCTATTTATTACATTATCACTGAAGGGGAGTTAAGCTTTGCTTATCTAAACACTTTTGTCGTCCAGATAACAAGTGCTGTGTAAATTGGAGCCTGCTCCTCCCCACCAGTGTGCTCCTGGAGCCTGTTCTGACTGGGGGTAGAGTTGTCCTGGTGGGTGATCCAGGTCTCTTGCAGTGGTAGTATCTGGCTAGAAAAGATGAGAGCTAGTTATAGTAATTTTACAAAAGTCTGGAAATACAAAACATTACTTTTTTTCTTTCCCAAGAGTTAGTGGGAAGACTACACACACCCATATACCCCTTGTTAAACTACACAGTAATGAAGATTAACCAGCAAAAGAATCTACAGCTGCGAAAATAATAGAAATGAGTATCATTACATGCATCTGGTTTTCAGGAAAATTAAGATAAGGCCATAAGCCCTTAATAAGTCTAGACATTATAAACATAAGGGAGGAGATTATAAGCATACCAGAAACCAGTCTGCATAAAGTGATTTACCATGAGCGTGTCATAAGGTACTATCATGCCCTTCCCTCCACAAGAGTCTAACAAATGAATGAGGAGCACCAAGCTCCCTGGACACAGAAGTTAAAGGCAACAAGATTTACTACACCCATTCAGCCCCAGACCCACAAAGGAGCCAGCTCTCATTATTTTCAAGGGGGGTTATGGTGCTAAATGCATCAAGGCCGTCTTCCTCACATTTGAGTGCCTGCCATTGTTGCTATTGAAAGCCACCCGAGCAGTGTCAGCCTCACCCCTGTGGCTCTGGCCCTCCACGTGAAGCCTGTGCTGGCTGCAGATGGCAACCAGCAGTGCCCTGTCCCTTGAGCAACAAAAGGCTGGGAGAGTTATGGGGTGGCCACTTAACCCGATTAATGCTCTCCCTCCACTCATAGGTAGACAACATCTTACTGCCTGTTTATGGCTGCTCACCATGCTGCCTGAGGAAGCTGTGGTCCTCCATCCTTGCTCCTTGGTCTTGCCTGCCCTACTTTGGGGTTAGGTCCTACCTCCTGTTTCCTACAATGAGGTACCACAGCAGGTCACCTGAAGAAACAGCAGAGCCTTCCCCTGTGGGAGGCTTCAAGGGCAGGTTACACAAATGATTGATTTTGGAGATTGAAAGTTGAAGAGAGGGAGTTGGGGGGAGTAAGTTGGCCTGTCCAGACCACACCTTGCCTGTGATTCCATGTCTCCTCTTACCACCCTCATGGAGATGCCTTAACATCTCCTTACAAGCCTTGCAGTAGCTGCCTACAGCACCAGCTCCCAGGGCTGCTACAATTGGTGCCTCACTGCTGCCTGTGTCGGTAGGAAATCGAGTTTTTCAGCTAATGCGGTTTAACTCCAGCTGGCAATGAAGCTCAACAGGGCTGCTTGTTCAGAGGGACACTGGCTGGAGGGTGCCTGTGATGCTACGAAGCAGCTGCAGAAATGTTGTCCTGACACCCAGGTGAGCTCAATGGGCAATGCCTGCCTCTTCCTCCTGACCTCTGCAGGGTGGTGGCAAGGCAAGGACAGGAGAGAGTCAGTGGAGAGTCTCAAGTGGCTCCAACAGCATTTGGTGAGAGAGCACCAAGGACAGCAAGCAACAGGCTGAGGAACTAAAGCTGTGCTATAGAGCTTGACCAGAGATCAGGATGCTTGCTCATGTCTGCAGTGAGGTCTTAAAAGGTAAACCTTACCTAGTCTGCACTGCATGGAAGATGAGGTTGCTCCTGACTCAAGGCTAAGTTCTAGTGCAGCTCCAGCTAATGATGCCCCTGGGTTGGCTGCTGGATCTGAGAGATACGATCAGTGAATTATTTTCCAGGTCCTTTCACAGATAATAAAATGCCAAGGAAAATCATGCAATTATTATCAGAATTATTTGTCCATAGCTGCCCGTATGTGGTGCACACTACTTACTCTTGAAAGTCCGCAATTTGGAAGAGAATTTTGTTTTAATACCCCTCTTTCAGTCCCTGCTATTTGCAAGAACAATTAATTTCTGTCGTGCTGTGTTGGGACATTGCCAAGAAAAACCTAGATCTGATTGCAGAGCTGAGTTCTGGGTTTTATAGTCTCTATGTACCAAATTGGTACTTTGCTGCTGCAACTAGCCCTGAGTACGCCTGCGGCCAGACTCTGAGTGCATATTTTGAATGTGATGCTTCAGGAAGCAAAGGAAGTCCAGTTCCCAGCGGCTTTGATTTTGCATGGCTACGTTGGCATTACCAGTGTTTAGCCGCGCTTGAAGCTAGACCCGCTTTAAAGTTCTTTTTTTCTTGTGATTTTTCACTAACTCTGATGTTTCTTTGTATTAAATACTGGATTTTGTGAAAGTATTTTGCCCATTTGCTCAAATCCTTGATGTATTAAAATGTCTTTATTAGAAACTGGAGTTCTCCTTAAGGCTTTTGGCCCTGGTAATTAATTTATTTTTGTCTAGTGAATCTCCCAAAGTCACTGTTTCCAATAAAAAGTCACTCTAGCAGCGGCCAGGCTCTTTAATACTGTTAATCACAGGAGTATGCTATAAAGACTTCTTGATAGAAAAAAAAAAAGAAACCTCCAATATGTTCAGCAATTCCATCCCTTGCTGAGACAGCCTGGCAAGTGGCTCTTATGCTGGGATGCTGAGCTATAACAGAGGATAAAACCATCAAAGGCAGAGACACCAAGGGGAGCACAGACAATCAACTCTCCAATTTCCAGCCATCCAGGCTTCTCAGTTAAGGCAAGTGATTGCCTCCAACAGATCCTTTGCAGAGCTGCCAAGTTATTAGGAGCTGCTCAAGAGAGAGGGAGCACAGAAGGTGTTCCCAGCGGCTGAAAACTCACCCACTGCCCTCAGCCACAGCCCAGCTCAGCTCGGGAGCACTGTTAGCATGTTTCCTTCAGGCTGATGGGAGAGAAAGTGAATCTGAGTTTCTTTGTGACTGACATTCATTGGCCACAACGAGGTGAGTTATCGCCCTCACAGTTTGGGTCTGCAGCTTTGTTCTTCACTCCTTATAGCCAGCCTTTGGTTAAGACATTTGTGCAAGGATTCCTCTCAGGCCAATTTCTTCCTTTCCTTTCCTCTACTCTCCTCATATAGGAAGTGAGAGATAGGAAGTGCTTAGAAATAAGAAATATTTATGGATGCTGTCTGGTCTTTTCATGGGACTGTTTAGATATATCACCGGGAAGACAATTTGTAAAATTAAATGGCTTTTAATGTTAATTTCAGTAGCAAAAAAGCCCTCTGGAAGGCAAGTGCAGGAGGTGTGGGGAAATGCTGGAGTCCAACAGGGGTATTTGAGATAGTAAGTCCAGTAACAGAGATGTGATAGTGAGTAGTCAGTTGCCAAGATTTCCCTTCCTGGTTATAGTTTGTAGAACATGGTAGCACCAAGTCAGGACACAGTTTTACCAGGCCATATACAGGCACACAGCTGCAGTGTCCCTGTTTCAAAGAGCTTAAGCCAGGCCAACAAAGTTGGGCAACTTACCATGGCAAGCAGAGGGACTCCATAAGTGAGCAGCAAAATCGCTATGTGGGATAAACCTGGCATGAGTGGGATGATAGGAGGTCAGGAGGATGCAGGTTTTGTCAGAGCATCCATGGAGAAGGCAAAATGAAGAACTCTGCCTTGAGCACTTGATGGGTGAAGTGCTGAAGCAGTCATGCAAGGCTCTGCTAGTAAATGAAATTTCCATTCAGCTTCTGAATGGAAAAATAACCTCAGTTTAACATTGATGGTAAGTAATTTTTTCTTATTCAATCAAAACAACAACAACAAAAGAGCACCCAGCGAGCTAAATGTGAGAAACCTGCTGGCCATGGACCTGTCCTCAGGCCAGAAAATATGATCTCAATGCTCCTTGATGCATGTGTATAGGAGTCTCACTTGAGTGAGTGATGGAGCCACTGAGGCTCCTGGGTATATCTGGAAGCAGCTCTCCCTCCTGCAACAAATCTGTTTTTTCTGGTTTTGTACTTGTTTTTCAACTCAGGCAAAACAGGTGAAACCAGGCCAGATAGGAACCTCAGGTTACCACAGACACTTGTATTTTCTGAGGTCACTACTATTTGGTAAAATGTAACCCAGGTCTAACTGTGAAAGCTTCTCTCAGATAGGAACATTAGTATTACCTCACTGCTACTCATTCAGCCTCAAGGATAATGCCTGAGCATGGCAGATTCCAAAGAGGACAGAGTGCCTATCCTGCAGAGCAGGTGATCTGAGCATGGTCAGCATCACAAGAAGAAATATTGTTTGTCTTCTCTTTTCCTTGGGGTGAGAGGGGCAGAGACAGTGACTTGGTCCAAATCCGATTGGGAGAGGGGTTTTCCTCAGGGCTCCCCTTGTTGCTGGTGGGAGGGTAAGAAGGAGGTGGGAGCGGGAGACTATTGCTGACTTTAGTGATAGCTTCCCAGATGCTTCAAACGGAAAGGTGACATTAAAATGCAAAGGGTTGTGAGACATTCATCTAACCTCAGTCCCTGCACAGATCATGGAGAAAGGGGGGATCCTTCAGGGAGTGACTCAGAGCTCCTGGGGTAAAACAACCCCTCCCACTGAGGGGCACTTGTTACAGGGAAGGAACCCTTTTACTTTCTGCCACACTGCCTCCCAGGAGTCTCTGCTGGAGACAGAGGGGATGGATACTGGTCCACAGCCACCACCTTGAATGCGTTGCTTCTTTCCACTTACACTAGTGCCTGGAGGAAGCAAGACTCTCTCAGGGAACAAGGGCTCAACCCCTGAGGACAAAAACCGGGTTACAGCAGATACCAGTTGAGGAGAGGGAAGCAGCAGCAGCTCATGCTACGTGGGCAGTGTGGCTGCAGGTGCCCAGCCACCACACTGGCACAGTGGCTGCAAGATCCTAGTGATGTTTTCCCAGCAGGATCACTCTCTCCACCAGCTCACTCAAAACAAGACCCTGCCAGCCATCCATCCCACTACATGGCTGCTGACCTACTCACTGTCCCCAAAACACCCATTTGTAACTGCTCTCACCTGACTGCTGCAGGGCAGCTGGGAGGGTGGGCTCAGGCTGACACATGCTGAAACCCCCAAGCTTCAGCAGCAGCAAAAGCCCTGCCCTGTGCATGCCGAGGCTGCCCCAGTCCCTATTGCAAAAACAGGGGGTGTTTTCCTGTTTTGCTTCTAACAGCCCCATCCATATTGCCTCCCATCTCCAGGCCCTGTCGCATGTGTCTATCAGGTCTAAATGTTATTAGGCAAGGACAAAACCCACAGGTAAGGCTCTCCCAGGGCTACAATGGCAGCGTGGAGAAAAGCCCAGCTCCTGCTGGGTGCGACATGGCTCCCTGGGGGAGGGGGATGACCAGGGTCAGCGGTGGGGGCACAGGCGCCCACAGCCCGGCATTTGCCCCCATTCAGAGCCGGCGGTCATTGTTGCTTCCCACTGACCAGCTGCCTGCAATCCCCCGACAGAAAGCAAAACGGGTAACACAGCCCCCATTCAGCGGAGATTAAATGCCTGAAATGAGCCACACCTCTGAACAATTGCTTCCTCCAGGAGGACCAGCATTCAGTAGCCAGGGAGCCCATTGATCCCCGCCATAAAGGAGGTGGGGGCCCGCAGGAACAAGGTTTAACACCGCCCCCCGCATCAGCTCTCCGAGCTTCCCTCTGACTGCCCGCTTTGCTCATATCGCTCCAAGTCGCATTCGCCTCCCCGGAGTCCTAAAAACCTCTCGCATTCGTCCTGCAAGGCATCGTATTCCTCGCTGATCACATTAGCGCCATCATCTTGCGACTCTCCCTCTCTGACAATTAGTTACTATCATTCACACTGTGCAATCAGCTGTTAAATCCTCATTTATGTTAATTTGAATGTGAATGTGCTGCTCAGCAAAATGTTAGATTGCCATGTTTACAAATATACTACAGGTATTTAGAAATTTAGATGATACAAAACATACTGCTTAAGCTACTTGTGATGCCAGTTTAAATAACTTAAGCCTATTTATTAGTTATTTAGCAATTCTTTGCACATACTACTGGGTTTCTTCATGCCACCCCTTGTCACACAAGCAAAACCATGCTTGCTCTTTTAAAAAATGCATATATAATCTAATAACTGTTAATCTCAATGATAGAATTTAATTACACGTAGCCTCTACATGGTAGCACAATTTAACCGAAACACATTTTCCTAATCCGTGAAAGCATCCTTTAAAGCTGGTGTGTTTAGGAATAAAGAGGAAAATAACCTCTTTGGCTCAGCGCTAGTAGAAGCTCTATCTTAGAGAATGTAATATGCCCACACAAAGTGATTTTCCCAAAGATATGACAGTATAATAAGCTCAAGAATTAGTTTCAAGTTAAACTTTATCTCATTATGTGCTCTGACCTGTATGCATCTCACACTTCCCATCAAAAGCTGACTTCTTCTAATGGTTTTCCTTCCATGCAGCCAGCAGGGTTAGGCCACTTAGCTGTATGAAACCTGCCTCTGACACAAAAACTCCTCCCCTGGCCTTTACCGGGAATGAGTTCAGAGGAGGTCCCACATTCCACCACATGGTAAGCAGGAAGACTCTGCTCTGGGTAAACCACTGCCTTTTCGTCAGGAGCACAGTTCCGGCCAAGGGATTTTGATGGGGCCACCTGTCCAAGCACACCCATGCACCTATCACACAAAACCAGAAAGCGGGCTTAGACCAATCTGCTCATAATCCTCTTTTTGGGAAAATAGGTTGTATTGAATTAATGAGGAGAAGGAATTGCATTCCACTCTAGAAACCCTGTTTACTTTCAATGAAGCTGTAGGTAACTTACCAGATCCTACAAAGCAGTTGCACGCTGGCTGCTTCTGCTTCCCTTTGTCTCTGGATAAACAGAGAATAGCAAGTCCAAGCTTCGCCATTAATTTTGATCACTGGATGAATCATCACAGCAGCCGTGTTAGTTTTGCCCTGCCACCCTTGGTGCTATCTGTCACTACTGATGCTGCAGCCCCAAAGCCATCCTGGAGCCTCTGCCCCCGGCAAGGCAGCAATCAGTGAAATTCCCATAGAGCACTGCCTGAAACAGAAGTGCTCTGAATTCAAGGGAATCTGCATGCTTGCAGTTTTGGGGAAGGCTGGCACTACTTGTAGCAATACACATACAAGGATGGCAGGATTAAGTTTTGAGTAACCTGGTCTAGTGGAAGTGTCCTTACCAGTTGCAGGAGACTTGGTAGTAGATGACCTTCAAGGACCCTTCCAACTCGAACCATTCTGTGATTCTATGATGACACTGCAGATGGCACAGGAGGTTTATTGCTAATCACACAGTCTGTATCCTACCCCTCCTAAAGTACATCTCATCTAGAAGAAAAGGAAGTATCTCAAAAGGAAGATGTTGAGCATGAGAGCAACGTACGTGGAGTTGGATCAGGCCACTCATTCAACAGACCAAGCATGTGGTCCTGAGGCATAGCAGCTTTGCATAAGCTGCAGGAGAGCACAGTGGAAAGCACTATGACAGAACCTGTAGATCAGATGCTGCCTTGCTGGAGCCATGGATGGTGTCTACAAAATCTTGGCAAATTTTAGCCCAGTGGATGTGGGGCAACATTAGGGTGTGTTCACAGCAGGGCGGTTTGCTCTGTTGGTCTCTGCCACCATTTGAGGAGCGTGTGTTTCTTTTTTCACCTGAAAAACAGAAAAATAAGTCAGGTCATTCTTGTGGTATCTCCCGACTGTGACTAGGTGGTGTAGGGAAGTCTAGGCTTCCCTGGAGCTGTAGGCTCTTCTGAAGGGTGGAAGCTTTCTGCACCCTCCGGTCCCCATTCACACCTCCAGCGTTTCTTTGCAGACACTAGCACCTACAGCAAGGGCTCAGGCAAGGAGAGGAACAACAAAGCAGAGAGTTGCCATACATAGGAATAAGGAGCATGAAGATAAATCTCAGATCTTCAGGGCAGAGCCTTCTTACACAGAGCAGGGGATGATGGAAGCCATGTGCGTAGCCTGGGACCCATAGATTGATAGAATCATAGAATAGTTAGGGTTGGAAAGGACCTTCAGATCATCTAGTTCCAACCCCCCTGCCATGGGCACAGACACCTCACACTAAACCATGCCACCCAAGGCTATGTCCAACCCGGCCTTGAAAACCATCAATGACGGAGCATTCACAATTTCCTTGGGCAACCTATTCCAGGGCCTCACCACCCTTACAGTAATGAATTTCTTCCTCAGATCCAATCTAAACTTCCCCTGTTTAAGTTTGAACCCGTTA
>JASSUY010018639.1:0-13619 GCA_032466535.1 Forpus xanthops | reverse complement strand
GCCCCTGGCAGGGGGGTTGGAACTAGATGATCTTAAGGTCCTTTCCAACCCTAACTATTCTATGATTCTATGATTTCTGATAGGAGCCTTCAGGCATTATCAATGCAAATAAATAAGGATACCTGTAATAACAGGCTGAACTGAATTTCAATCCTGAACATTCACCTCCATTAATAATTTACCACCTATCACCAGATGAACTTTCAGAGTCCTGCCATCAGCTACAAGGCTACACCTTCCCTTTAAGACAGCACCCGTTCAGCACAGCCCAGTGTTCTGGAAGTTCAAAAGGTGAAAAGCACTCTGAGCATGAATAAACTTCTAAGTGTGGTTTAAAATAATTATTTACATTTATTTCTGCCGACCTTCTGGAGGCATGCATTTGGCTTGAGAGGGGCATTCTTTAAGACACTGGCTGCATGAGCTCCCAGTGCAGACCAGACAGACTCTCCATCCTGTTTTAATGCTAGGACATCAATCATAAAGCAACCTGTGTTGACATATTTAGCCCCTGGGTCCCATATGGTGTAAATCACTTCTCAATCCTGGAATACTAATTCACTGCTTCACACAGGCTCCTATCAACTGCTCGTCTGACCAAAGGGTAGAATTAAAAATTTTAGCAAATGGTTTAAGTATTTAGCACGTTTAGAATTAACCCCCCAAATCTCCTATACACATGCATTAATAAGTGCTTTATGGCAAATCACACGCTGTACTGAAAATTACTCTGGTTTTAAATACCAAGCCCCCAGATGCTAGCAAAGAAGAAACAAAACAGGCTCACAATCCGTAAATCATCCACTTATGCCTGGGCACTGAGCAGTTCAGTAAACAATTTCCTGTGGAATATGAACTGCCCTACAACCACATTTACAATTAGTGACACTGTTAGCTTAAAGTGCAAGTAATAAGGGTGAGACAAAGCAGAAGAGCTGCATTGCTTAACTTTAAATAGAGGAATTTGTAGGCATATCATACCTATCATTCCAAAGGACCAGGAGGGATCACACTTATTCCCAAAGTTCAGCCACTTCTGATGAAATAAAAAAACCTGGCACTTGGTAGAATTATTGGGGGTGGACAATGGAACAGTGTAAGCCAAGAATACCGTAGCACACCCCTCTTTGAAAGGGGCTATGGTATCAGTGTACACAGGGCCTGTGGTAATGCCTTTGTTGAAAGGTCAACAAAACAACATGCAGAGTCATCAATTAAAGCTGGACAGATGAAAGGTTGCACTGATCCAATAAGAAATATTTCCTGGGAATGCAGGTAATTTAGCTATTTCCAAAACGTCTTGCACCTCTCCAGCAACAAGGAAAACAACTCTGCAAAAGTACAAGTTACTGAGAAATGAGCCTTCATACCAAAGAAGGCTGCAGGGACTCACACAAGGCAGCCCTTCCCATTGAGCAGAAAGCGCCAGTGACGTGTATTTATACTCCTCAGGGTGTTCTGAAGGGCTCCTAAGAAGGGGCTATTCCAAAAGTTTATCTTAAAGCAACATTTCTTTGCAAAGGGGAGGTTCTGAAAGTTGTGGAAAGAAATGTATTATTTCTGCAGCTGTCCCCAGACAAATGGTTTATTAAACCATGAGAGCAGTTAAGAGTGCTCCCTCTAAATCTAAAAGCAGCTGTGCAGTGGGATGCAGTGGGAAACCTTCAGCTGGTATTATTTAGAAAGGTCCGAGTGTGACTGTCTCTAGGTGCTTGGAATACAGACTGTGGCCAGGGAAGGACAGACAATCCATTACATGTGACACTAATCCTTTCAATCTTAAGTAGCCTAGCTGAGCTACAGTTCCCAAAATAACATCCATTTTACTTTGTGATCTGCTAGACTTCCGTAATCTCTGTCCCTTCCTTTCCACAGAATACTAGCTTAGCCTAGGCATGGTTTTAGAAACGCTAACTGTAGTTATAAAGGGGTTAAATTAGCCTGTAATACACTAATTTAAAAGCTTTTTAGTTTTTCTAACTGCCACTTAACATGATTAGCAACAGATGCTCTTACTACACATACAGAGTCCCCTGCTCAGGCAATCTCAGGCCATTACCTCCAGTTTCTGTGCTCTCTCTTTACTGAGAGGCTCCAGCAGAAAGCTCAGGTTATTGTCATCGGCTAGAGAGCGAAGATCAAAGTAGTATTTGGCGTAAACACTGGCAGGAACATTGATATTAAACTGCAGTAGCTCCAAGAAGTGTCTTTCCATCTCGTTCCTAGGAGGTGTAAGGGACAGAAGACAAAGGAAAGAAAGATTGTTTTAGCTGGCTGAAAACACTGAACAGACCTCAAGCTTGGTTTTAAAACCAGCAACTTTGAAACAGTCATCGAGAGCTCTGCCTTATTAGTTTTGAGAAAGCAGAACAAGGTGCAGCTTTTGAGTCCTGGCACCTCCGGCTCAGAGAGAAAGGTAGTGCCCTGTCGTGCACTCGCTCGGCTGACCGGGGAGGTTCATTCTTCGGAGTTCCATTAGTGCAGCTGTACAATTCATGTGCCATTCTCACTCTCATACGGCCCCACACTATAGTGATCAGATGAAAGGAATGATGTATGCCGTTTATTAGCTCTGAAGAACTTGCAGACATTTTCACCAGGCTGATAACAGGAAGGGGGTTTATTGAAGTAGAGGCGGACTAACAAAAGGAGTAGGCAGATCACCACGGCAACAAATGGATCTATGAAGAGCTGCTGCTATTATCTCACAGAAAAAAGCCTCTTGAAGCAACATGGATTCATCTCCAATAAATAAATAAATAAGCTGCATTAGGTGGGAGAAGGAATTTTCTCCTCAATAGCATTAGGCAGGATAACAAAGTACTATGTCAAAGGGCACTGTCCAGTTTTTACTCACTCGGCTGTTTTCAGAGGGCAAAATATTTGGAGGAAAGCGGGGAAAGCGTCATGTCATGAAAAAGGCTGCTTCAGCTACTGTACTGTGGTCAGCTACATCAGAGATGTTCCACAGAGGAAAACTCCAGTGTTTTACACGTTAACCCAAAAGAAACGGGTGATACCCAAACCAAGCAGTTCACTTCAACACTACCTCAACAGAATTTAGCTGTATAGGCCAACTGTGAATACACCAGAAGGTAAACTGCACAAATTCAGTGCCCAGATTGCCTTTGCTTTTGGAGAGCTTTTAGAAAAGATGTTTTACCTATCAGAGGAGGGGAGATAAATCAAGGAAATTACAACATTATTGTTAAATACAGGTTGTGTCCTGTACTGGCTGGCGGGTCTCAAAATGAATAGCAGCTTTGTGCTTGTTTCTAGCATAGTAGACTCGAGTAGCATTGAACCTAGTGCCAAAATTAATTTCCTGTTCATATGGTCATAAGCCTATAGAAATGTAAATCAGATAATGTTTTGATGATCAGCTGATCAGAGCTTGATTTACCCTATGAATAAATGCTCTTCACTGCCCCTTTTGTACTCGCTAGGCTAATACATTTTAATTCTTTAAAAATACAATTCTTCATTGGATTAACAAGTCTATTAACAGTGGTTTAAAACCTGGCAGAGGATAATGCCCATGTGTTTTCTGTGCCTTATTTACAAATACATGTAGCCAAAAGAATGAACAGCGAGTGTTTCCTTACAGGCAATCATAGCAAGATTAGCAGCTGCACACTTAATTTTTCAGTGATTATGGATTCACTCTCATCAAAGCAAGCAAGTTTTGACAAAGGATGACTTCCAAAATGCTATTTATTTAATTTCCTTTGATTTTTCCCCATTAGAAATAAGTAAAACAAATAAAAACAAACCATCCCCCCCAAAAAAAACAAACTAACCTAACCAAACCCTCCCCATTTCAGAAAAACAAAACTACCTAAGAAAGGGCTTGTGCTAGAAAAAAAGATGAACACTTTATCTACGTTGAATCGGAAGAGGTGAAGGCAAATGAACTCATCTGCCAGTTGTGAAGTATGGATCATGTATCCTCTAATAGACTTAACCCACTAACAGTTTCTTGAGAACTTGCTGAAGAGGTGCCTGGCTTGGACACATTCACACACAGATTTACAAACTGGGTAAACTAAACCAGATCTAAAACCCTTTTAGCAACTCCCGAGCGGTGTTACTCCCATGCTTGGCTTGCAGTGGCTCAACAAGAGTACCCATCGGGTTAGTGAGATCATTATAGATACATAGAGCCAAGAAGAAGATTCACAGACAGTTCCCAAATGAAACTTGCTGCCAGTCCCCGTAGACAGGCCCTTACTGCACAGGAATGGTCCACCCAGGGAGTGATACCAGGTTGATTCCTGCCAAGCAGCCTTTAGCTGGGGAGCTGCTAGTGTTCTGGGCGGATTTTTTTTGCAGCATCACCAGCCATCCACAGTGTTAGAAGGAACTCCTTTGCCAACTGTTTTCTCTCAGTAGCACTTGCATTCAGAATACCTAATGCTCACCATCAAGTGACTAGTTTAAAACATACTGGAAGTACTGAAGCTGACAATTAACTAAACTATAGTACTGGCTATTAACTGAAAGCAGACTTACAAACTTAATCTTGCTGAGTATTTTAAGCAGTTTTCCAGTGTTCCAGTTATGGTGATGTTATCCAGCCCAGACCAGTAGCGTCTGCCAAGCTGCAGCAGTGCAGGGCCTGAGATGGACACCACATGTCCACTGTCAGTAATGGGATGTAGAGTTTCTGCCCACATCTAAGTTCAAAGGTCTAAATAATTTCAAATGAGATGGGATTACAAAAATCCCATCTTCAAACTGGAGGAAAAAATATGCCTAAATTCCATCTATTTTCTTTACCACCATCACTGCTTTGAAAATGTAAGTACTGACAATTTCAAGAGACCAGGCATAGGCAATAGAGAATAAACATCCTGCTTGTTACAGACATTTTCAGTGCTATCAATTTGATTTGTCCCAAATAGGGTGAGAAGAGGAGACATCAAAAAGAGCAAGATGTATACTCTAGCACTCCTAGCATCGCTGACCCCACTTCAGCCATCTCAGAGTTATTTGCAGCAATGCTTCAAGTATGTTCCTCAGTCAGATGAGCACTCTGAGCCAGGTTGAGTGAAGATGCACACTGTCTAAAAACACTAATTATGCTTTCCTGGAAGCAGGGCTGGCACAGCCCTGCATTTGGAGACAAAGAACTCCCTGGCAAGCGGTATGTATAAAACAAAATACTGTGTCTGAGATCTGTGATATGAAATAACTTGAATAACAAAACGTGTTTTGATGCAGGTAACTAACTCTCCCGTTATGAGAAATGCTGTCCCACCCCCAAAGGGAAGAAAACTGGATACTCCTCCTCCTAGAGAGTCTCAGATAAATAATTACTTACTATATTTTAAACACTAGCTTTAGGCTGAATCCAAGGAAGAGAGCTTGAGGCAAGAAGAGACTCTCACATAGGCAGCTTTCCAGCACTGTGTGCAAACCTCTGCCACCTCAGACTGCTCCTGTACTAGAACTGGCTGTTACTACATAGGTCTGGACACGTGCTCAGTTATGGCACAGCAGCATGATTAAACTCAACTCTACATAAAACATATCATGAAGATTATTAAGACCAGAAAGCCTGATATTAAGCTAGCCTTCTAGCACTTCTACCACTGACATAAGAGAAATAGGGAAAGAAGCTGGCAAATAGAATTAAAACAGTAATACTGACATCTAAAAGCTCTCAGACATGAAACTTTGCAAGAAGGAATTTAACACAAAATCTGTGGCCAAATCCACACCACATTAACCATGCCTCCAGCCTGTAGTATGAGCCTGGAGCCACAAGGATGAGCATGCTCTGAAACCACAGAAATCATAGGGCTTAAGGCACCAAGACAAGACAGCAGATTCAAAATTTCTAAAAAACTGAAACCTGCACCTGAGACAGGAATATATACAAGGATCAGCCTTACATAAACAAGCAGTAGTAAGACTGAGGATTTTGTTCTCAGCACTGTAGGCATGTCCAAGAACTCATCCAAAGAGGATGAGCTGCAGCAGTAGCTGGATATAACCCATGCAATGACAGATTCCAACACAAATGATTCCTGCCTGCCAGCAGCAGCAGCAAGGAATTCAGACCTTGAGATATTTAGGCCTTAGCTGGATACAAGAGTAGACACCAGTCATGGCTTACCCTGCAGTTTTTCAGATTCTACACTGGAAAAGGCAGGAAACAAGTTTAGTTCACTTTGTGGTTTATTTCCACAAAAGAACATTGGTAAGACTGAACTGGGCACTTCAGAGTTACACTAATGCAAAGAAAACCAAACTGGAAACAAGCAGCCAGTCCCATGGTTCATCACTTGGGGAAAGAAGGTACAGAAAACTAACTGCAGAGTTACTCACCCGAGTCATTAGAAATATTAATATAAATCTATCTCAAAGTAGGGATGTACAAAGTTTCCTAGATTAAAAAAGGGAATAAGGGCGGATGCCAGATATACCTCATGTACATATATCATAGCACCAAACGTTTTTACAGTATGATTCCAAAAACTGCCATTAAAACAAACAACCCAACCCACCAAAACAAACAATCCCAAAACCAAAAACCTCACCACTGTAGATTAGCCAACCTTGCAACTTACATGTCCTCAACAGTGATGTCCTTCAATATTTGGCAATAATCCACGTTCCACACAGCTTGATCATCCCAGACTTTAGAAGCCAGAAGAATAGCTCCTAGGACTATCCTCTTCCAGTTACTAGGGCATATGTCAATCTCTGCATAGGTTAAAAGCCTTTCCAAATACACCTACAGAAAAGGAGAAAAAAAAACCCAATCAAACAACAGTTTTATGTGTGCAATTAGGATCCAGAACTGATTTCTAAGCTACAAGCATGACAGGCCAATATCACTATTTCATCCCATTACCATTAAGTATGTCAAAGTAAGTACTAGTGATTACTACTTCCACTTTAGAATTCAAAAATTTCAGGATTTACAGATTCCACTTTTTATTTTAACATAAGAATTGGACCACCAAGGTATACAATAAAGTTACTGAAGAATAAGTTCTGAGCAAGCAACGAGCACTGCTGTTTCAGGGAGACAATGACAGAGCTCTTTGCATCACTGAGTCATGCAGTCATCGACAAGTTTTCATTAGAGCCTATCTGGGATAGTAAATCACTCAAGATCACACTTGCCTTTCAGCACGTTTAAGGTTTAGCACTTGTAGTTTAATAGGAAGTGCTAAAACCTGCACTGTGATCTGTAGTCATGGGACAAAGATGCATTAATTGCTATCTTTCCACAATGAAAGTTGTTATAGTGCTATTCCTACTTCATTCTGTAAAGAACAGACTTCAATCCTTCACCTACAACAGCATCACCCTCTGCTTTCATCCACATCACCAACTGCTTAGATAGTGAAAGATACTCAAGGCTAAAGATATATCTTGGTCTTTTACTTATTCCTCCCATGTAATCTCAGATCAGCCCACAGACACTGAATCAGTCCCATCCTTAAAAGTCTTCCGCTATTTCACACCTTTGTAATGAACAACACAGTAATTTGCACTTTCAAATTTGGATAGGTGAATTTAGTGTTCTAGTCCCTCAACTAAACCCAGATAAACTAGTGGGTGCAGGTCTAAGGGCAGGACCAATCTTTATTAGTAGGGTCTCCCCACCTTTCTTTCCATCCTCGGCTTGTAGCCTTCGAGTGGACTAAAGGTGTTCCTATAGTAACAGAGCCATCTAGCGGTAAAACCTACTTTTACTCTTTGTAAATAGCTGGCTAGATTGCACAGGGTTAGCTATCATCTTGTTCTGTTAAAATTGCACCCATGTCTTCGCAAAAGCAAAAATCTGCAGCACTTTTAGCGTTTCTAACTATTCCACTCTTTCAACCACTTATTTCCGTATTAAGGAGAGTCCTTCAAGCTGAGTTTGCTTGATTTCCCTACTGCCTTTTGGTGACAGTTCTGTTCTCCTTTCACACTTTTTTTCAGAAGGAAGCCACAATGGTGACTGAAGGCTAGTATGCAGCATAGTGCAGTGTAAGAGATTGTCTAATGCAGCAGCTATACAGGTTGTGTTTTTTTCTTTCCCTTCATATACAATATTTGCATATGCATGCATATATTTGTACGTATTATCAGTAATAATTTTTTTAGACCCATCTTGCTTTCTGAAAATGACACAAACTGTAATGAGATTATTTTCTTACAATTGTTCTTAAGTCCCAAGTACTTCCATGGGAAAAAAGCTGTAGCCTCTTTGGTTGAATTAAATAGAAGGTTTGACAGAAAGGCGGCAGTAGCTGAAGACCTTAATAATGAGAACATTTGCCTCTTGGAGTTCCTACACTACTGATCCTCAACTCCTTCTTAGGCACTGCTACTTGCACTGTTGTGGTTAATATGAACTCAAACTCCTGTTTTCCCTTCCACAAAACTGAAATAAAAGATGTCTTTGTGTCTGATCTCATTATAACCCACTGTTTACGGTGTCCCACTCTTCTGCCTTTCTCAAGGTTCTTCAACAAGGTACACATTATGAAACAGTGTGATTGGACAAGTAATTAAGCCTCACATATTCATATATAGAAAAGTAAGTTCCTTTTGAATGAACCACTTCTGTGACTACTTAGAAATCTTCTCTAATGAACTCACTTGTACAGTGTCTTCATTGTTAACAAGGTTTCGTGAGATACTGTAACAGTTAAGTGTCAGTTCGGCCCAGTTCACTCATTGAGAGGAAGAGCAAAGCAGTCTTCTAAAAGCTCCATTTCAGTAATCAGGCATCTCTTACCAGTGTCACTATTGCACATTCAGCTGTCAGCTGTGCAGCGCTGAAAAGTGTCCGAACAAACCGGTAGATGTGCTTGTGATCAGGGTCATGCTTGTAATAGTCATCTGGAACTTCTTCCCGCTGAAAGAAAGTTTTCTCAGTTACTGAAAATGTAGCTTACTTAACATTGACTTTAAACAACAGCCACACGTGCTTGTTTCTTCTCACTGAGCAGAAGTAGCAATAGCATGCGCAGGACCCCTCTTGCATTATTCCTCCACTAAGACCAATACAAAAGCTCAAGTATGTTTTTCCTGTCTGGAACTGAGGAGAAAAAGGTTGGTATTTGCAACTAAGCTCTGTGATGCTGGTAACTTGGGGTTTGTTACTTTTGGTATTAGGGTCAATAGAGCCTGGATTTGGACTCCTTGTGACTGAATCTTTAAAGGTGTTCAAAGATGTCTTCCATGTAATTAATCTTTCTGAAGGAACTGTAGGTACCCAGCCAAAACCCCACTCCTATAGAAACTAACAAATCATTTGTATCTTTCTCCTCAGAAGTGTGACATACAGCCCTTACTATATTTCTATCTGTATATTGCAGTAAGATAGAAGAGACCTGTGTTTCCTAAAGGACACAAGGATTTTCCTCTATTTCTACTCACTAAATAGCAGGTAGACTGTATCATAGGATCGAAAGGTATCAGGTTGGTAAATAAAGAAATGAAATTGTCTGATGGAAGTGGAGTTCCTCTTAAATTACATAAACAAAAAGTCACTAAGCTGGTAGTGCTCAAACTGGACACATTGCTCTTGAGCTTGCCTGTATTATGAGGCTTTCATCTTAAAGACTGCCTTAAAAGGTGTACCAGGACCAGACTCATAAAATTGTACCAGTTTTAACATTTTCCCTTCAGTCTTCTTAAAGACCAAACTCACTGTCTCCTACTTTGCAAGATGCTTCATGTACTACGTTCTCCTATTTGCAGTCATTTAAAAGGTTAGGCACCTTAACCACATCTTCCTAAATAAACAGGAAAGACTTTTAATTAAAGTAGTGTTGAAGGGGGGAAGAAAGTACTTAGACAAGAAAGTCTGGATACAAAATAAGCAAGACTCATCAGGTGCTTCCTTTCTATTTATATTCCAAAGCATAGAAACCCAAACTTACCTTGCAACATTTAGAAAAACCTGCTCATGATCTAGCTGACATCAACAGCCCAGAGAACACTGTTTGCCCTGTGTATTACATACACAGATACAGTTTAAGATCTATTTGATTGCGCCCTAGTGCCAAGACATTTTTGACCTGCACAATACAAATCCAAGACGTTAAAAAATAGGTGTTGATACACATTCAGAGGATCAAAAAGTTACTTACTGTGAGAGGATGAGATTTTTCATCAAAAATATCCAATGATCTGTCAGAATCTCTACAAAGTAAAAATCTCCAGTTTAGCAACACGAATTATTTGGTAATGCTATGCTCCACTACAAAGTATTATTCATTAAAGGGGATAAAGAGATATAATTCATAGCTCAGCTTTTCCTGTAATATGATAGGAAGTTAACTTGTATTTTTACAAAGCATTTAATGATGAGGTCTTAGAGCTGAACATGTAAGAAGCTAAACAATGAATAGCTATCCATGTTCTCATATTATGCTTGGTACAGTACTCACTTAAAATGCAAAACTGTCTCAATAATAGCATTTATTTCAAAAAGGCAGCTGTAATTTTGAAGCATACACTGCAGCTATAAAGGCAAGGGTTATTTGTGCATGGGACTGAGTGTTCATTCACCCATCAATATTAATCTATACCTCTGCATTCCAGAAAAGCCAAAGTCCAAAGGCTGATTTGTGGTGAATTAAGCGTATTTTCTGTACTCCCTCTGTTTTGTTTTTTTATGCTTCATTCGGAATGCAGCATTGTGCCACTGGATGTGTGTTACTGACCCTTCCATATCAGCTGAAGAGAGGGTACAAAGAGGGAGCATATACTACATGAAGTGCAAGATTTTTCAGCTAGCTGCTACTGAAGTGACCAAGACCATATCATCCCTGGCTCAAAGAGAAAGTTGTAATTCAGGAAAAAAAAAGTTCACTCACCTGTTCTTTATATGGTAGAATATTGCTAATGTTACACTAAAAAAGGAGAAAGAGAAAAAAAAAAAAAAAAAAAAGACTTAGAGCATACTCTGTGCACATTATCTCACTGAAAATAGTTGTTATGCAGGTCAAAACGTTTAGAATCCATTACGTATTGTCTTACTCTCACATTCATTTACCTGCCTGAAGTGAAGCTGGCCAAATGAAATTGGCTGTCCAAACTGCTCTTATGTTCACTGTACAGATACTTGTGCACAAAATAAATGTTATGCCACATTTTAAACATACACCTTCATTGCTCGATTAGGCAATATTTATTGGAAATGTGGCCTATTCACAACTAAAATACAACAGAAGTTGGTTTGATGTTACATGCATGAGTGTAGAGATTCTGCTAATGTTTTAACTGTGTCCTGGCTGTCTATTTTAGGCAGTGAATAAAAAAATAAACCGAATAATAAAGATGGTACTATGCCAACATAATTCAAGAAGGAAAGAACAACACATCTTGGTTTCTGCTGAGTCACACAAGGCAGCAGATTTCATACTGATGCTTATCTACTGTGGCCAAATTTCATATTCTTTACTGGCAATGACAACAGGAACATGGCCGTCACAGAAATCCATCACAGGCAACCTCTGACCTGTTACCAGCTATAGACCACTTCAAAATGGCACAAGCACCATCTTTTAAGTTCTTTTTTCTCTAGAACAGGAGTGACACGCTAGATACCTTTGTTTGAAATCAAATTTTAAAGCTACAGATCAACTCAGACATTTCAAAACTTTACTGAACTGTTACAACAATAAAGCCTTCGGGGCCTGAAGCTACTTTTCTTTCTTTCCCTTCAAGCACAGTAAAATTCTCTTCTTGGTTCTTGGTTGTTATTATCTATGCACAAAGAACTAACTCTGTGGTACCCAGAACAACATCGCAAACAGCCATTTCCATTGGAGAAACAAGAAGACTAATCAGTTACCAATCTCACTTATGTAAAATAACTGATACACAAAGAAGTAGAGGAGCTAGAACTAAAACCAGCAACATACCATTATCCACGACTAGAGGGCAGGCTAATACCACTGGCAAGGAGCAAATACAGTCCTGCAAATTTCCCTGGCACTCCATAAGATCTATTTAAAGTTTTCCCAGATCAGGAGTTTCTGGATTTGGCTTTCAATGTGAAGCCCTTGAGCTCCCCACCCCAACATACACTCTTAAACCCCAAAATGCTGGCACTTCTGTGCTGCCTCGGATTCTCAAGTGCACAATAACTACTTTTAAATACGACAGTAGGTTAGCTCTGTAACTAAAATAAGCAGTCATCATCAACCAGACCTATATACCCTTTCCATGACCACGCTGAATAAGCAGTGCTGTGCTCCTCTCATTCAAGCGTGCAACTGGCTTTGGAACAGACAAGACCACTACAAAATCCCAAATAAACCACGCAGTACTACTCAGCCCCTTCTTTATGACAAACGGTTCTTACCACTTTATTGTGCTTCTAAGGTTAGGCTGACTGACGGTGCTGTCATCTATAAATATTGTTGAGCATGAGCTGTACTTTTTTGTAAGCTGCCCAGGAGAAACCTTAGGAAAAAAAGAAAGACAACAGAAATACATTCAAGGATGGGGATTCTGTAAGCTTTGGTTTACCACACTGAATACTGGCTTTACACCTCAAGTAGTTACTGCAGAGGAGGTCTTTGTAGATGATGGCTCCTGCTATGTAAGCTACCCTGTAGCCAAATTCCTGAGGATGCCCTTTGTGCAAGATGGGTTTATAAATATCCCTTGTAATAAATACACGACATAATGGTTTTAGATAAGTAGCTTTCAGAAAAAATAGCTGCAGCTAAAGCAGCAAGTCCTCCAATTTCCTCAGTTCTCCTCCATGCCATTCTTGCAGTTCAAAACTGGTTTTCCTCCCATGATGTACTTTATTAGATTTCCTTGTGACTCCATAATCATTATCTCCCTGTTTCATATCCTATGCCTTTACGCTTTCTGTTATCCAGTGTCGTTCCATGTAAATATATTTTTGCATTTGGGGGGTTGTCATGTTTTAGTTAAAAAAAACCCAAACAACCAAACTTCTTCACTCGTGTCTTGTTAGTAGCTGCAATCTGGAAATAAAGTAATACCATGACCCTTACTTTCACTGTTCAGAGCTAGCAGTATGTGCCATCATCTATCCTCATCCTGCAGATTTTATACTGTAAGAAATCTTACTATACAACACTAAGTCAGGCTTCCCTGAGCGTTTTTAGAGAGTGCCTTGCAGTAGAGGTAGGACATCATAATTGAGGGATGATTTTAATCAAACAATTCATTATTTGTTCTTTTTTGCCAGAATCTTTTTAAACCCCTTGTCCAAAACCTTGAAAGTCTTCCAAATAAAAATGTTGGCACCCTTTACCCAGCAATGGCTGCCTGGGAATATTTCTCATTTCAGCTAAAGTTTGCCAGCAAAAACAATACAATCACATTTCACTGGGTGCTGGGAGACTAAAGCTGGAACTGGAATTGAAATAGAAAAGGAATAAAATATAGGCTCCACCTATATAATCATACTAAATATAACAGACTTGAAATATCATTATCTTACCAGTAACTTATCAGTAGGCACTTTTTCTGGGCAGTATTTTTTAAGCTTTGTATTTTACCATCAGGTTGAGGGAGGTGATCCTGCCCCTCTACTCGGCTCTCCTGAGACCTCACTTGGAGTACTGTGTGCAGTTCTGGTGTCCTCAACATAAAAAGGACATGGAACTGTTGGA
>JASSUY010018638.1:8714-30689 GCA_032466535.1 Forpus xanthops | reverse complement strand
TCAACCTGTGGGAGTTGCATTCTTTTGATTCTCCTTCTCATTTCCCCGGGACTGGGGAAGAAAGAGGGGGGGGGGTGTGCAGAACTGTTTGAGGGGCCTCAAACTACGACAGAGGTGGCTCTACTTCAGCAAAAGTAAGAAGTCTATTCAAGAACAGCAACTTCCTCCTTTTCATAAGGGCATAAGAAGTAGAGTGTTTGGTAATCTCTTGCTTTCAGATCTTGAATGCTGACCTTACTCTTTGAGATTCGTGAGCTTTTAAGATCATCTTAGTAAGAATTTGAATTTTGATATTTAGAGAAACATGTCTTCTGCTAACTTTTCATACTTGCTTGTAATGTTACTCTGGTAATATTCTCTGAGATTGTTCCTCATGAATTATGTTAATAATAGATGCATAAACACAGTACTCAGTGAGCAGATCTGCTTCTCTCAGTCTTTTTAGAGTTAAGCCATTGAAGTTGAGATAAAAAATAATTTCCAGGAAGTGGCAGTGTAAGTTAACATGATTTCTGAGCATGGAGGCCCACCAGTATCTCAGCCAGACCTAAGTCCGTGTCATGTCACTGAAGGGAATGGTCCTGCTGTCTCCTGTGATTTTACAGTCCTGCCTTCTGTAATAGCCCCTACTGCAGCTACCATCCAGGTGAATGAACGTGTTGATATGATTTACTGTCCAGTTGGTGGAACATCAGAACTTGTTTGAGGAGGGCAAAAACATGTAAAAGAGGTTTTGGTCTGCAAGTTGCTTTTACTGGTGGCAGCACTATCTTGGGCTGACTTAAATGAGTCATGAAGCTGTGCCTTTCTTGAAGGAAAATACAGGCTTCAGATTCTGAAAGACTGTTTTTCTTTCTTAGTGATTTAATAACATTAAGAGCAGTATGTCATATTTGAAACTATGGTGATTCAATTGAAAGTACTGAACCGGAGGAGCTAATGTTACTTCCTTGAATGGCATAGCTGATAAAGTGATGATCTTTATTTGATGTATCCTGCATAAGATGCAACAGTAGACATGGGCTTTTTTGTCATGATTTTTTTTGCAAAAGTTTTCTTTGTGGTATCTGAATTTCTATCTCTTGTTAAATGTATGATTTATTTGTTACTTAAACAGAGATTGCCTTTCATTAAACTGCAAATAAACTGAATTGTAAGGCTTGAGTATTTGCTTATTGACAGATGAAAAAAACAGAATTGCACAGCTGCAAAACTTAAAAAATTTGAAAGACCAGTAAATGCCAGGAAATAATTTGTCAGATTCATCTTCTGGTCTCGCATCTGCTGTGTTTGCTAACCCTTTGTTTGAAAATGTGTACGTTATGTGTCTCGATAAAAACTGCTGCCTGTTTGCAAGGAGGGGGGGGGAACTTTGAAAAATAGTGACCCTGCTTCCAGTATCTGAAGGGAGATGCTGGGGAGGGGCTCTTCATGAGGGACTGTAGTGATAGGACAAGGGGTAATGGGTTCAAACTTAAACGGGAAGTTTAGATTGGATCTGAAGAAGAAATTCTTTACTGTAAGTGTGGTGAGGCACTGGAATGGGTTGCCCAGGGAAGTTGTGAATGCTCCATTGCTGGCGGTGTTCAAGGCTGGGTTGGACAGAGCCTTGGGTGACATGGTTTAGTGGGAGGTGTCTGTGCCCATAGCTGGGAGGTTGGAACTAGATGATCTTAAGGTCCTTTCCAACCCTAACTATTCTATGATTCTGTGAAAACCCAATGCCCCATATATGTGTCCCCAGAAAATGGATATGTGCAAGCTACTTAGTTGGAAATAGATAATCTTAAGGTCCTTTCCAATCTTAACCATTCTATGATTCTGTGATTAAATGCTTGTGATGTGTCATTTGCAAGGCTAGTGCTGAATCAAAAAGTCAAATGAAGAGTACTTTTAAGATAAGTAAAAAGTTGTCATTCAGGAGAACATGGGGAAAAAGTAACCCTGAAGATGAGCTTCACAGAGCTGCTATTATTTAAAGATGCAAGGCCATTTAGTATTGTCATGGTTTAATGCCGTCACGCAGTTCTGCTCACTCACTCCCCCTTCTTTCCTCCCCAGTTCTGGGGGGATGGGGAGGAGAATCGAAAGAATGCAGCTCCCACAGGTTGAGATAAGAACAGTTTAGTAACTAAAGTATAACATAAATCACTCCTTCTACCACCAATAATAATACATGAGAAATACAAGGAAAGAGAATACAATAGGTCTTCGCCTCATACCAAGCCACGCCACACAATGTCCTGCGCCCGTCCCAACCCCCCCCCTTCCGGGTCCCTCCTCTCCGTTTCTACAGCCTGGGCATGATGTGCTGTGGTATGCAATACCTCTTTGGTTAGTTTGGGTCAGATGTCCTGTCTCTGCTTCCTCCTGGCTTCCTCTCCTCCCTGGCAGAGCATGAAACTCAGAAAGTCCTTGGCCAGCCTAAACATCCTAAGCCATAACTCTAAACACTGGTGTTATCAGTGCTGTTCCCAAGCCAAAAACCAAAAACACAGTACTGCACCAGCTACTACAAAAAAGAGAAAAATGACTGCTGCTGCTGAACCCATGGCAAGTATTATTTCTTTCCTGTTCCCTTCAGTAATAGCAGGAAATAAAAGAGGAACTAAAATTATAAACATAGACTAATATGAGTTAAGATATATTTGATTAAATAAGAGATAATGTAGTACCGCATGGGGGTTTTTTTATGGCTCTTTAAAAAGCCATACTTATTTGAGTTTGTTCCCCTTTCAGGTTTTTAAATAAATATTCATAACCCCTGCAGGAATTCTGCCTGAATTTACCTGTGGTAAGAACATGGAGAAAAGGCTTTTGTAATAATAAGGCAAAATACCCAGCTGTATTTGCTTTCCCTTCTCTCCTGTCTTATGCACTTGATCGTGTTTCGTAACAAGCTGCTGTGTCTTCCTTGAGATATTGTTCTTCCAAATAGTTCTCTCAAACTTTTGGTCCAATAACTGGTTTGTTTATCTACATCTTTAATTGTTAGACATAATGTGTGCCATAGGCATGTGAGGTACTGTTAAATTAAGAGTAACTTGCTTTCAAGGAAGCTTGTTCTCAAATAAACTGGAACTTTTAATCTTTTTCCTGTAAACATGCCCTTTGTTTTATTTGTCTTAATAAAAATATGTTAGCAGTTTGGAAACTCCTGGGTTCTTCAGAGAAGGGATTGATAAAAGATTTTAAACAAAATCATCTGGGCATGGTAATTTTCCTGCCTCTCAAGTATCTGAATTAGGTTTTGTTAAATGAGATATACCCCACAATTACAGGAGATGTAATCTTGTGTTGGTCCATACAAGAAGTGCATCTTAAAAAGTGTTTGCTGGATAAGAATCTTCCTGTGTTTTCTGCCTGTTATGTTCCCTCTCTAGATAATTCTTGTAACTAGTTTGGTGGCCATGTGGTAGTCTGTGGGTTCCAGATGGGTTTGGTAGGATTAAACTTTTGTAGATGACTGTGCATGTGTCCTGGTGGGGAAAATTAAGGAATAAATCTATCCAAAGCTCTTCTCTGTTTACATTTGTAATTTTCAGATACAGCATTTCATTGCCTGTGTTTTATTCAGTGCCTTTTTCTATTCTCCTGTTTGTGTTCCCTTTTGCCTTATTTTATTCCCTTATTTGTGCCTTTGCCTGGGCTGCCTTTTTGCAGAATACCTACAAGGTTAATAAAAAATTCTGACAAAATGGTGGTAATGTCTAAAATAGACTGTGTTCCATGACCATTTTAAGTGCGTTACGCATCAGAAGTATACCCAGATTGCCTTGAAAAGTGCATGTATGCAGGCATTTGTCAGTACAGGCTTGTGACACAGGTTGTGTGAGATGCTAAATACCTTTACTGGTTTTAAGATGGATTTTTTATAAATCCAGGAAAGAATTAGTAATGTGAGGTCTCTGCAGTAGGAAGGGGCTTAGCTTATAGGGCAGAAGGATGTTGAACAAAAATACAAATATTCTCTCTTGTTGGATTCTTTCAATGTTTTGCTGACTCAACCTCTCAGCACAGCAGGAGCTTCTGTTATTGGGGGTTGCTTCTGTGGGAAGAGGTCTGATCTGGAGAGCTCTGCCAGGGTCAGTCTGACACAGCTATTGCAGCAGCATTGCTGCTTCCAGAGCTGCCTGTTCCTCAAGAGACTTGCTCCTTTCTCACAGTTCCTCACTTAAGTGTCCTATTCCATATTTACAGAGCATGCTGTATCCCCAGCTCTGTTTCCCCATGCACCAAATGAAGCATGCTTGCCTGGGCCACTGCTCACCTTGGGAAAAGGAAAAGTTAATAGTGGTCTGCAGTAGAAGGATGCATTTTCAACGGGGCCTTACATTCAGTAGGTCCAAAGAGCTCCCTGGAGGTTTTGCCTATGCAGGGTCACAGCTGTTGCCTCATTTGGTGAACTGATAAATTTAGATGCTGTCCTGCAGGTGACCCGATGTGCATGTAAATTTTGCAGTTCACAATGTTCGATGCTTGCTTATCTTCATATGCCTGAGCACGTTTAAGTATGCAGTGAATGCACTTGGATTCAGGGAAGAGGAAAGGCTGGACTCTGCCATGCGTGCTTCTGCCTTTCCTCTGCCTGGCAAGAGGAATTGCCAAAAAAAAGTTCCACCTCAGGGATGAATTAATTGTATTATAAAGCCTTTTCAGGACATATACTTCTCTTGGAATGAACTTTAACTGCAAAGTAAGTGTGTTTTCAAGTAAAAGCTCTTGCAGCTATCTCTGTAAAAGCATGTGTGCTTTTTCGTTGCTTGAGATTTATTATTTTTTTTAATAATGGTTATCCTTTAAGACTGCATTTGCACACATTACTGCCTGTGACTCCATGCGATAGCATTAAAAAGTCAAGTAACAGTCACTTCCTGCTTTTCCTTTTTTGTTAGTACCAATTTATATCCCTGTTACCAATAAGCCTCCTTCTTGCTCAGATTATAAACTACATTTTTCAACAAATGTGATGGAAAAACTTACTTATGCCCATATAAATGATAATTCCAGTAAGAAGAACCCACAAACCTGTTTTCCTGTGTGAAATAATTTTATGGCACATTTCAGATTTTGAATCTTTGAGATTTTAATGCAGCTCAATGGAAAAGATTTAATCCTTCATACAGGATGGACAGTAGCGGTCTCCTCTGCCTAGAGGAGAGCAGTAATTCTAGCTACCTTTCTCAGAAGACCTTTTTCCTATGAAGTCTGTAGTAAGGACACTAAGCTTTAGATATCTTTGAACCTTTTCATAGTGTGTTTGTGGATTTGCAGGATTATATTGACAACCAAATGAGATAAATGGACATCAGCAGGTACATTTATTTACTGAAGAAAGACTGTATAGGCTGGGGTTGCCAGAAATACGGATATTTATAAGCTTGCCCTGGTGACTTTGGCTTTGCTCTTGTGTGCTGTCTCAGTAAATATCTCAAACATTTAGACTGTCTTACAAATTGTGAAGCAAATGTGAAAGTATGCCTTGGGGGATGGATGTGGAACTGTTTCAAGACAAAGCCTTTAAGCAGTGCAAACAGAGCAGGTTATCTGTGTTCATCCTCAACATCATGTCTGCACATAAGTAAAGGTAAATGCTGGAAGCGTTTAGATAAGGAGAGGTTGGTGGATTTCAGAGGTACTGTTGCAAATTGTCTTCCTTTTTTCCTCAAGTCTATGATACTGGAAACTTAATAGGAACTGGAAGATGCTGCCTTTCAGAGAAGCAAGCACATCCCTGTTGAGCAGTATTTTGACTGTGTACATGCAGGAATGTCTTCCTGAGTCTAGACCTGGGAAAGACAGGAGCTGGAGTATGTTCTGTTTGCAGGTGTGTCTCAAGCTTGTTGTGTGTACCAGCTCCTAACCTTATACACTTCTTGCTGTTATCATGTTGAAAATTGCTGAATCCTGTTTTATAGGTTTACTTTTTAACCTCTGAGATCATAGACTGAAAGTTTTCATGAGTGAAGATTCCGCAGCTTATCTGGAACAGGTTATCTGGACAACCTGTTCCAATGCGTAATACTGTTTCAAGTCTCAGTTTCTTGGGAGACTTCTCTTTCTTGGGAGACTGTCCTTCCAATCATTCTTACCTCACCACCATGAAAGTCAAGCACTTGCAACCTCCAAGTTTGTCTTGACAAAAAGGTGTTCAAGACTCTCTCTCTTTTCTTTGTGTGGTGTCAGACCTTCATCCAACTGTCAGTCTGCTGTTCATCCCAAAGCTGTTCCTTGCACTGCCCATACTGCAGTGACTCACGGTAAGATTGCATGCACTTCATTAGCTGTTGTAGCTGAGGCTTTTAAAACCATGATCCAGATGCATCCTGCTGAATTATTAGGTGGTGACTGTAAACATCACAGCATACTCTTATCAGGGTAATTTAGTAACTACTGTATAACAAGTTCTTTCTTCTATTGCATTTTTAGTGCATTTTTTCATCGTATATTTAAATTGGTTCTTGGTGGTATTTCTGTTAGTTTATCCTGTTTAGTGAAGTACTCAGCTATCCTGCTTCAACTAATGTAGGAAAAGATAACAAAAGGTCCTTACACTGATGAATGCTGCTGTTTCCATGCATGATTAATGTGTGTTTTTACAGTATACCACCTTCTGAATACTGTTGTTTATTTTCTTCAAAACAGGTAGCTTTAAAGCATCTTTCCCAAAATATTCCTAGATTCTTTGTTGTCTGAAAATTTCAAGCCTTGATAATCTGAAAATGGTGTTTTCCCCATTTAATGGAGTCAAAAGAGAGATTGAGGGGCAGGTAACAAAAGATTTTCATTTATTTGTGCTTCAAAAATCTGCACAAAAAAATCACTACTAGTGTAAGCTTAAAACCCCAGCCCTCTTCTGGAATCTTACTGCCAATTGCAAATCTTCATCTATTTCCTGTCTTATATTTCTGCTCTGGAAAGTGGTTTTACATAAATCTTAAAGTGAACATAGAGCTCCTGTCTCTATTATCAGCAAGGCATTTTTCAGGTTGCCATCAGAGCCACAACTTGGGAAGGACCACACTGTTTCAGGGTCAGTTTGGTATTCTTCTATCACATTCTATTACAGGTGCATGTAAGACAACATGTACTATAGCAAAGTTGGGCTTGTGAATCTTAATGACTGTGCTTTAGCACAGGCTATGTCACTGTAATGCTTGTACTATGTTCTTCATTCCTGTGGCCTTTAGGGAGGCATTTTAGTGTATACACATTGATAGACCCAAACTGTTACACCCTCTGAAAGGTTGTGATACTCAGCCTGCAACTGCCTGGTTAGGTCTGTGCATGCCACTTACTGGGAGACACTGGACTGGGGATTTAAAAGTGTTGGTAGAACCAAGCTGCTTTAGCTGTTTGGGTACATCTGTTGTACCACTGGGGGCATGTTCTGTAGCGTTGTTACAATCTGTGATTTTCCACTACTCAGGATACCTTCATTCTCTCATTACATAGGATAATGGAGAGTTGATTGTATTTGGATATTATTTATGGAGTATTTTAAGGATATTTGTGATAATTGAATGTGATACATAATAAGTCCTCGATACTGATTTGTTATGGAGAGGCCCAAGCAAGTGCAATACAATAGATCAAGTTTAGGGGTCAGTTGTGTATATGAGAGCTAAAGAGTGTTTATGGTACAGCTGAGAGATAGGTGAAGGTGACTTGGGGTTTGGGGGGTTGGTGGTAGTTTTTGTTTGGTTTCAGTTTGTTTTTTGAATAGAAAAGTAAGCATTGCAATACCAGCTGAGTGAGTTGAAACAGAGGTGGAAGATAAGGAAAGCAGGGCTTGGGGGCAAGAGAAAAAAAAATTTGCTGTCATCGTAACTTCAGAAAACATTCCCTTATTTTATGTATTACAAATGTAATTCCTTCGTGAATAAAGTACCCTGTTTCTGTATCATAGCTTTTCATTTGCAGATAGATCCTTAATTTATATGGCATTTAAAGATGAGTGATAGTGAATAATTTGATGAAATACTTTGTAGGAGGTTTCTTGTTCATTTAAATGTCTTGATGCAGTTAGATGATTGTTTCAGAGATCTTGGCACAAGATTTTGAATTAACATTTACATATTTTATTATGGAGATTAACAGGTGAATATTTTGTTATGAACTGCTTAAAGTGTAAATCTGCTGAAAGTCAAAGCCGCCTGTCTCAAACAAGCAAACAATATATCTTTTTCTCCCCATTAACCCAAATTAAAATAGGTCAGGCAGGTAAAGTGTTTACTGGAGAAAGAGTGGTATAGTGTTCTGTTGATTAACTGCTAGCAAGTAATAGTAGGAAAAAAAGGGTGTCCTAACAGCCTTTTGATTTTACGAATTACCTTTAAGCATGAACAATTCTGTTGATTGCTTTCTTTGAGGCCCAGATTGTAAACAGTCATTTAATAGAATCTTTATGGCAAATGAGTCTTACTGCATTAAGTATTGGAATATCACATTGCACTTCTTTTCTGTCAGGTTTTATTTTGCCTTTCATTTTACTTTGTCACATTCCTAATTCATTAATCTATCCACAACTGGTAAAGTTGTTAAGCATTCGTTAAATTTATGCTCTGCAGAGCTGTCATGTTGTTCTAACCAAGAACTGAGAATGATGCAGATACTGAATATTTTGAAGACAAGGTTTGGTAGGTTAGGAGGAGACGAAGTAAAATATCTGGCATGTCTCTAAACTACTGAGGCATAATATTTAATATAAACCATACCAATGATTTTGCATTCATAATACCTGAAGTAACATGCTTTGCCATGACAGGCATTTTCATCACAGGAGGATGCAGGTTATAATGATAGGATGTCAAACTCTTGATAAATGTTTACTGTTGGTACAGAAATGACACTATGAAGCTGGGGCCGGTGGAAAGTTTCTCTGTGCTGAGGCTATTACATGTTACAATGTTTCATGTATCATGTAACCTCAGTAAAGGTGAAAACAGTAAGTAACTGAATGACAAATGTCACATCTGACCCAGGGAAAAAGAGTACATCAGTGTACTTGGTTGCATCCTCATGGGTTAATAGTTGAGAGGACTCTCTTATCTCCTCAATTCCCTACACTTTTAGAGAAGATAACAGTGAAAGCTCATTATTTTGTTTTGGTTTTTTTTTTTAATCCAATAAAAAATGAATTCATTTACGGTTTGTGAATCAGCTAAGTGATATGGGTTTCTAAAAACAAAATACTTCATTGCTGGTTAACAATAGGTAGTTTGATATCTGAAAGTGTAGGAATAATGTTGCTGTCATCTCTTGCCTCTAGCAATATCGTTCATTAAGTTCATGGGTTCATTAAGTATCTTCTATTATAAAACATTCTTTGATGCATAGTTCTGACCAGACTAAAGTTGACTTTTTAATTTTGCGGAAGGATTAGATTAAGAATTTTTTTACTGGTTTGTTATTAGGCTAGTACACAGTTGCGTCAGTTGCTAGCAACTGTGTGGATGGTCAGCTTTAGTTGATGTGTTAGAAGTCAAAATCAGAAAACCACTATAGATTAGAGTAGTTTGGATTTGGATAATGGCAATGACGATGAACTTTAAGACTGTGAGTGGGTGTACACATACTCATAAGGGCACTTAATGCTCTGTATTGCATTCACATGGTCCATTCACATAGGACCATGCATTTGCCTAAAAAGGTGTTTTAGTCTTCCTGCTCTCTACTAGTGTATGTTGTTGCTTCTTCCCTTTAGTTGGTGTGTTTGTGGAGCGTGTGGTAGGTCACTTCAGCTCACTGAGGAGCTAAAGCTAACCCCTTCAAACAAAACCAATGATCCAAAAGGGGGATGAGATGGATGAAAAGTGTTCTCTAAGTGTATTTATGGGCGCATGTGTTATGTAAAGACTTCCATAAAATCAATAGGGAGGGCAGTTAGAGTTTTCATAGATGAAAATCAAAGTTGGAAACAGTATGGACCTGAATAAGTTTAAAAACTGTTTAAAGATGGGGGTAGAGACCCAAAATACTTTTGTGTTTATTTTTTAATCTGAGGCTTTAAGTTTGCAGTTCCTGCCTTTGGTAGCAAATATCATCATGTTTTACATAGTGCTACCCTTTATTTGCACTTTTTAGTATCCAGTGGCCACAAGCAATGTAGAGAGTGTCTGATAAGTTGTGTGTGCTTTATGGATCCTAGAGGGATAAATGGGGGTGTGTTGCAGTTTTCACAAATAGATCCTTAAGTAGCAGAACTGACTATAGCAGCCCTGTAGATGTGCTATGTGATAGATCCTTCTGAGATGGTTGTGGTGTAGTTGACAATCCTGATTTTTCATTCATATCAGTTCTTCATTGTAGTTTACAATGTGTCTCATAAGTTATTTACCGCAGCAATGCGGGAATTGGACAAACTAGCCCTGTGTGGAAGCTTCCTTCTTTTATACATATGTTTGGCTGTTGCTCTGGTTAATGGCTAGCAAAAAAACCCAACAGGATGAAGAATCAAAATAAGACAGCTTTAAGCATTGTAGACGTCCTTGCCTTGTTCTTCCTTTGCACTCCCCCATCCTGCCTTTGTCATTCTGTGTATCTGTATGTGGTTAATGAGATGTCTGTGCCACATGTGTTACAAAGCAGTGTCTTTTGCTTTAGTTTTTACCAGATTCGTGCATCTATGAAAATTCCTCCAAGAATTCCACACAAATTAGAAGCTAGCTTGTTACATGCAACTGGTAAGTGCAAAGTCTTTTAGTAAATGATCTAATTCTTTTGCCTTGCTAATTAAGAGAGTATGCTTTTTGTCTTACATTGTGGTAACTAATATAAGTGGTTTTTTGGTTTGTTTTTGTTTTTTTTTTGTTTTTTTGATTTTTTTTTTTAACAAGTAAGTTAAAAGTAAGTAAAAAGATAAATCGTTTTTGTGATGACCTGAAAAACTAGCCTGTGCTTAGCAGTGAGCAGTGCAAAATTTGTGTTAATGTTTTTCATCTGTTGATTCTCTTTGCTGGCAGCAAAACAGTAATTCCTTTATATTAGTGTCTTGTGTTTCACACTGATCTGCTCAGCCTTTTTCATGTTTCAGGCTAGGATGATGAAGGGCAGATCTCATTTAAGTAGATACCTCTGAGTAATGGAGACCTTCAGGTATAGACTCTTACGCAGGTTTCTAAGCCCATTCTTTCTGAAAAGGGAGACTTTGAAAGGATCCAGTGTTGCTGTTTTGAGACTTGTTCTGTTGGTGTCTGGTGGCAAAGTTGAAAATTGACTTAACCTCCTGAACAGAATTACCCACTCCCTCTTCTTTCTTTTTTTAACCTGGCATTCACTTTTGGTTTCTTTGTCCAGGCAAACTGAGCCCAGAGGACCCTGTTAGCACTCTTCTAATTCTGTGAAGCCCACACCTCGGCATGCTGCAGAAAAACAAACTGAGTTTTCAAATGTCAGGCAAAATTCTTGGAATTTCAAGGAAGAAAAACCTACTGCAGTCTGAGAAAATGTGATAAGAGATATTGAAACATGAATTTTGTAGGCTGTTTTAAAAGTAACTCTGGGTAGAGCACCAAGGTAGACAGGAGTTCTAGTCAAGCTTCCCAAATAATTCTTGGATTTTTGTGAAATAAATAATTCTTATGAACCAAGATTACTCCAAAAGCAAAGTTTAGTGTGGTTTAGGGAATTTAGCTCTGCTGAACTGATCCTTTTAGTAAAACATACTTTTTTTAAACAGTGACACTTAATGATATGTTTAATATTTCATGGTATATTCAGGTTTGGGTTTGTGGTGGTGGTTTTTTTTTTGTGTGTGTTTTTTGTTTTTTTTTTTTTTCTTTTCTTCTTCTGTAATGGCAGAAAGTGATACTTTCTAAACCTGTGAGGTGTGTGTTGAAAATTGCAAAGGAGTTTGACAAACAGCTGAAACAGTAGACAGTATGCTTGACCAGATATGTTTCCTCTGTTAATGTAGTTTTTTTCTTTTTTGTGAATGCTAAAACTACATGAAAAAGTTATTTTAATGTAAGTTACATTGAATTCCTGGGTGTATTGTTTGAATGCTGTAAATATGTTTTATTGAATTTGTTTGGATTTGACATCCTGTGAATGATTCTGTGATTTTATATTCTTATATTGATGGTGTCTGGATAAGAGTAGCATAACCAAGTTTACATTCATGACACACATACTGGGTTTCTCAGAAGCTTATATGATTGAGTGTGCCCTCCCTCCAATGTTGCCTTTTAATAGGTTGTCAAGTGAGCGAGCAATTGCCAGCCCTTCAGAAAGTTCAGCAATTATAACTGCTTTTATGGAGTGTCTGCGCTTTGCCATACTACAGGAAATAGATGAAGAAGATGACCAAAGGCAAATTCATCAGATGCTTATATATGACCAGGTATTTATTAGAAATACTCAATATTTAGTGTACATTTAATAATTCGAAGTTGAAGAAAAATGTGCATTTCTCTGGGATTTACTTCTGTGTTGAAATTTTCACTAGATTTTGTAGAAAAAATAATTCTACTGGCTTTAGTAAGTTTTTTTTTCCTTCCTATAAAATCATCTCTTTTACTGTATAGTTTAAATTATGTAAAAAAAATAAATGGCATCCCGCACTGTATGGTTTTATGAGTGTTCAAGCTTGAGTAATTCTGATGTTTTCAGAATTACTTCTGAAATGTTTTTCCAAATTAGCATTTCCTGGTGTCATAAAGAGTAAAATGATATTTTAGTTGGATCACTGTTCTTTAATAACTGTTTTGTCTTCATAGCTAATTCCTCTCACCAGTGCTGTACTTAAGGAGCCCAGGTTACAAAATGGACCATTATTTTATCAAATAGCGGAAACGCTGAGCTCCTGGGAAGCTAAAGCAGAACTCCCCAGTGATGATGGCACAGATGAAGTTTTCCAGAAACTGTTGTCAAATTTTTGGGATCATCTTTTAAAAATGTGTGTGCTTCATGTTGATACAGTGGCTGCTGATGAGAAATCATTGTTTGCCATATCTGGTATGCTAGAAATTCTTCAGAATCCAAAGACTGCTACAAAACCAAACAACAGAAAATCTCTAAAAATCAGATTTACAGATGAGGACGAATCTGTAAGAAACACAGAGAGTGGAAAGCTTATGGAAGTGAGAAATAATGACTCTGAAATACAGGCTGACTTGCAGCATAGTTCACTTCTAAGGAAAGAACCTTTAGAGAATTTAGTCTGCAGCCTTGCTGAACTGAGTATTGTGTATGTCAATGAACAGAAGTCAGAACAGCATTTGAAATTCCTCTCTGCCCTGCTTAACTCTTTTTCATCAAACAGAGTTTTTCAAGTACTTCTAGAGCAAGGCAATGATGCAAGCTCTGCTCAAGCTGAATCCCAAAATGAAAGGATAGTTTGTTATGGAAATCCATCTGTACGATTTTTGTATATGAATTTAACAACTTGGCTGAAAGAGGACCAGAGAAAAGACACTCATTTTCTGGTTGACATTTTGTACAGTGTGCTTAATTGTTGCAACAGTAATGATGAAAGGAAAATCATTCTTGACAACCTAACAAAGGTATGACTTTTATATTTTGTTAGTTTTTATCAAAGCGACTAGTCTTTTTGTGGGCTGTGGCTAGTTAATAACTTTACTTTAGAAGGTAATCTACATGAACTTGGATAAGTTCAGCGTAAGAAAAGTAGGTTTAGGGAAGGTTGACATAGCAGTGTTGGGGTGAAAGGTTGGCGCGTGTCCGTATCTGTACGGTATAATCAATGAAAAAAAAGTAACATCAGAATTTCACTGGTCTTGCTGCTTTATACAGTGTGCTTTTGTAATTGACAGCCTTTCTTATAAATATAGACCCTTTTTTATAATTCATAGAAATAAATATGCCTGGTAGAGGAAGACTGGGAAGCTGAAAGTAACATAATCATTGACTTTGTTACTGAAATGTAGCAACTTATTCTATCCCTTGCAGAGAAGTTGTAAACAAAGTTAACAAGGTATGAAATACTTCCTGTTTAGCAAAGAATTTTTTAAATGTTATGGAAATTTGTTTTACTTTTCAGATGGATTTGAAATGGACTATTTTTCTCCAGATAATTCAAAAGGTACCTTTTAAGACTTTATTCTTGTTTTGAATATTTCCCTAGCATTACCTTTTGAGAGTTGCATATGTTTGAATTTTTTTTTTTTCTTTTTAAAGTGGTGATAATTTCAATAGTTTGCAAATCTTGTACTAATAGTTTGAGTGTTCATTTAGCAACAAATGGTAAAACTGTGTTTAGTACCGTTAATGTTTACTGCATTTGAATCTGTGAGCTGTCTTAAAAACTGAATGATGATACCAAACCAAAATCATCTTTGGCCCTCCTGTTTTTGGTTAGTTGGCTCTTTGAGCCAAAGGGATTCCTGGTTTTCTTCTGGTTCTTCCTTCTAAGCGAGAGAGAAAGGAGTTGGGTATTAGACCAATAATTGAAATGATTATTTGTATCATCACCCTCACATCAGGCTTACAAGGAAAAGACAGTATTCTGTTTTTTACATGGGATATTGAGAGGCTGACATTTATATGATTGGCTGGGATGAAATATGGAGCATATTACAAGTTTTCAGACAAGAACTCCTAGCACTTGATTTACAATCCAGTGCACTGACCACAGTATCTTTCCTCACAGATAGTGTGTATTTTGGGTATCCTCTTTTTTGTATGATTTTGTATCTTATAATGGCTTATCACCAAAATAATCTTCTGATTTATGTCCCATTTATTTTTAGAGAAATTCAGATACTGTGAATAGATTTTATGTAGCAAATGGATGACTAAATTGGCTGAAATAAAATCTAAGTTATCTTTCCAATGCCAGTGTGTAATCATTCTCTGGGCTCTAGTTGGTGAAAACGGAAAAGGCTTTCAGAAGGTGACTTGTTTCACTCTAAAGCAGAGGTCTAACCTAGCCATAAGTTGCTATCTCTGGCAAAAAGAAAGTTGGGGGGAATTGTTGCAGATGTAAACACCTAGAGGCTTATTGGTTATGATAGACGATATGATTCCCACTCTGCGTGTGCAGGTTTGGCATATTGGTCTTACACTTAGCAATAAAAGTTAATACTCCAAAAGATTATTATTTTCTTGTATTTCAGGCATGCTCAAGCACAGCAAAACTTTCCTTAGTCTCTGACTGGCTGAAGGGGGATACACTTGGAGAAAGACTTGTAATGCTGACAGATGATCTGTGTCACCTGGGTTTAAAACCTGTAGCCACCTCATCAGAATCATCCTCTTCTGAAAGGTGGACCCTCCTGAGCTTAGTGTTGTCACAACACGTAAAAAATGGTAAGCATATTTATTCCTTGGAGTTTGTGAAGTGTAAAGAGGGGGGGTGTGTGTGTGTGTGTGTGTCAAGTTTTTTACCTGAGCCAACCATGTCCAGTTTAATTTTGTAAACACTAGATTGCAGCAGTGACATTGTAATTTTTTTTTTTGTCTGTACTGCTAAACAATAGTCAGTGTTTAAAGAGCAGATACAGGTTTGCAAGTCTGGAAAACCTGAAGAAAATAATATTTCTTTTTATATTTATTTAATGTTACTTTCTAAACCAGAGCATCTGACATTTACCTTGAAAACTAGAATATCAAAAATCATGGTTATGGATCCATGCATGTGGTGCTAACGCCTTCTTGTAGGACCTAAATTGCTTTGAGCCATTTTCAGTTAGATTCATGTATTTTAAAAACTCTCTGTGTGTGGATTTATGCTATATATGCAATCTGTTTTCTATTATTAACCTCCTGTTTTACATCTTCATTGCATTTTGTGGTATCTGTCATAGGTGTCTAGTGGAGTTCAATTTCCTTGATGTTTTCCATGTAAACTTGTTATTTGTGTTACATTAAACTCTGGGTTTGCTTTGATCTCTGAGGTAACATACTTTTAGTTTTATCAGAAAGCTGGGCCCACCTGTGGTGCTTTCAAGTGTCAAAGACTGCATGCAACAAGTTGACTGCAGTGGATATTCACAGGTAGTGCATCCTGAAGATGTTGTAAGATTGTTACTTTGGCTTCTGGAACCTCTGCTGTAGAAGAACATCAGGAAAACGTGTTCCCCCTCTCCAGAGAGTTTTCAACAAACTTGTTCACTTATGAGTCAGTGGTATCTTAGGGCTGATTTTCCAGTGACTTTGCTTTTGGCTTTAGGGCTGGAGGTATTGCTGAGCTCATTTTGGGCTGGGTGCTGTGTGACCCGGTTTTAATGCATGTTGGGTGAAGTCTAGACCTTCAGGAATTACGGTGATTCTTGACTTTGTGATTTGGACTTTAAGACAGATTTTTTTTTTTAATGGTAAACTGTAATGGAGTGAGTGGAAGGGCCTTTCATGGATCAGTAACCTATCAAATGATATGAATTAAAGGTGAAGAGAGTTAAATACTGGAATGATGATAATTGTTTCTGATAAATTATTTGGAGTAATCAAAACAAACTTCACAGTGCTATAGCAGTATGTTCTGATATTGAATGAATAACTGATAAAATTACTTATGAAATTCAAACCCAATAAATACAAAAGTATACACGGGAAGAACACAACTGTAACTATCTATTTGATAATAGGCTCTGAGCTGTTAAAACTCAGAAGAGATCTTCAGTCATTGTAAATAAAGGTTCTTTGTAAATAGTATTGTAAAGGTTCTCTGTAGTGCTCAGCAATGAAAAAAGGAATATAGCTTATTAGGAGCTGCTGCACAAAGAGCAAGGGGCAAATGGGAATTATTACAGCATTGGTGTGTCAGTATTTTGAATACTGCCTGTAGTTTTGGTTCCTGCAATATTCTTGTCACCTATATGCTGTTGTAAAAAAGTGTGATGGAATTAAAATATGCCTAAAGAAAGATGGCAAGGGTGGTTAGGCAAATGCAATGGCTTCTGCTTGTAGGGGCAGTAAAACAGACGAGAATTTTCCAGTTTGAAATGAAAGTGATTGGGATGGGGTTGTGGTAAAGAGCCATAAAATCATAATATCTATGGAAAAAGCAAATAGAGTTTTTTCGTGGTTTAGATAGGCTTAAGGAAAAAAAAAAACAAACCTGTAATTCTTCATACACTTCATAATTAAATAGTAGCATTCATTGCCACAAGATGCTGTGGAGTTTGAGAGTAAATGGGATTAGCCTACTTCTATCCCATGAGAAATGAAGTGTATTCATGGAAGATTTGTCTGATTATGTAATTATGTGTAATGGTTCAGGTGTAATCTCTGGCTCACAGTTGTTGGCTAGAAGCTAAGAAGGCATAAAAAGGGAAAGGGACCACTCTGCACTTGCTCTAGTTTATATACGTTTTGTCTAAGCTGCTTCAGCTGGTTTAGAGGAAGGATACTTAGCAATGTGAAACTTTGGCTAGATGATCCTTTAACTGTGGAGTAAGAAAGAGAATTTAGCTATACATTAGACTAAAATGACTTTACTAATTTTGAATGCAAAATAAAATGCAATTAAAAAAAGGTATATATTTATATGATGTCTCTTAATGATCATGTTTATCAAGTAATCAAAGCATGTTGTCTTTTCCTCTCCATAATAGAATCTTTGATTGGTGAAACTTTTGTTGAAAGGATTATTGACAAACTTCAGGCAGCTTTGTCTAGAGCTAAGGATCTTTCGGAAGCTGGAAATACTGAACCATCGGTATCTTTCATCTGTGATGTAGCCTCAAGCTTTTTCAGTTCAGTTAAAGGGTGTTTACTGATGCCATCCTCAGAAGACTTGCTGCTTACCGTCTTCCAGCTGTGTGCTCAGAGGCAGGATGCTACGCACTTAACAGGTAACTTGAAAAAAAACTTCAAACAAACTTTTTTGTAATTGATAATATTTGGGCTCTTTTTCATGAAACAGACTTAAGTATATAATAGAATATTGAATTCACAGACATTGAGCTTGCAGCTGTAACCCACATGAAAATTTGTGCTTTTATTTACAACGTCAGTAGTTGCTACTCAACATTGAATAGTACATCACTACAAGAATTTAAACTTTATTTGATGTTGGTATCCCTATGTTTCAGCTATCTTTGAGGCTGTGATATTCAACACTTTTTGAGGTGTTACATAAATTATTTAAGATCTGTGAAGTACAAATAATGAGGTTTTGTTTGTTCATTCTGCAATATGGGGTTCCTGTGAAAAAATGTGTGCAATCACTTCATTAAAGATACATATATTTATTGTGAAACCATTTATATGGGTCAAGTTGCTCTGAAAAATTGTGACCATTCCTCTCTCCACCAGCGTCTCATTGTTAGACTGAGATCCTGATTTATATTCTTTAGTCCAGAATTTGGATGATAAATGAGTATATGCATTTACTGACATAGGTACAAAGGAGGAGATGTTGCAGTGGAGTCATAGAAGTGAAGTAGGATAACAATAGCCTGAAAACCACTGCTGCTTTGTAAATGATTCTTGTAGTGAATATTCAGTATTTCAGTATTTTAAAAAAAGCTCCACGGTTTTGAAGACCATAGGATATACTGCAGAAGACAGCAGGAGCATCCCTCTTAATCTCAGATAAATACTACCTCTGTGTTGGGCTTAATTTAAAATTGCTGTACAACAAGAAACTTGTGTATTTTCCTTTGGTAGTTGTTGCATGTAATCACATAGAGAAAGGGATTCTTTTTCCGCTATAGGACTTCTAGACATGATTGTTGCTTGATATTGTAGGTTGTAATTTGAGTTTACCTGTTTGTTGTGGGTTTGCTTGTGCTTGGTTTTGGTTTGTTTTTTTTTTTTTTTTTTTTTTTTTTTTCTTTTTTTTTATTTTATTTTTACCTATAAAATATTTAATTTTATTTAAATAAAAAAAAAATATGATGTATTGAGTAAACTCACTTGTGCATCAACTTCGGAGTATGCAGAAACAGAGTACCTTCTTGCATAAATCTGCACTGTGGGTCAAGAATCAAATTCAGTCTTCTTCCTTGGATGTTAAAAGGTAATTGTGAGGTACATGTCCATTTCATAATATGTTCTCCAAAATAAAGTAAGATCAGTGCTATACTGTTCTTTATTTAATTAACATCTTGCTACTAAGAGATGTTTCAGCCTGTCAAGAGGTGAGGACTGCAAGGTAGAGCACCATTTAAAAAGCCATTTCTATAGCATGTCTGTAGCATTGATACAAAGTATATAGCATAGATACAATGTACATAGCATTGTATGAATGTAAAATAAAGCAGCTTGCTCTTACTGAATAGTGTCAAACTTGTTTGAAATGTTTTCCCCTTGTCTCAGCCTTCAGGTTTTGATCTCTGCAGTTAGTGATTTGTTGTCTAAGCTTATGGAAGCTGATGGGCAGTCTGAATATCTTGTGGAAGCTTATGTTGAACGTGTCATGCCAAACAAAACTGAGTGGGAGAAATTGCGCGAATCTCTATCTACTGAGGTATGAAAATGATAATAGACTTGCATGCAGTAGTCAATCTTAACTCAATTCTCTGCTCTTTAGCGAGGTAACCATTCTTTATTTTGGGATGGCAATGCAGTTATGAATACGCATATGTCTAGGCAAAGGCTCCTTTCAGCCTCTGTCAATGATAGAGGACAAATTCTGTTTGTTTATGGTCCCATCCAGTATTACTGTGTGTCCTGGATTCAGCAGCAGTCATTTTTTTTCCTTAGTAGCTGGTGCAGTGCTGTGTCTTTGACTTTTGGCCTGGGAGCAGTGCTGATAACACCAATGTTTATAGTTACTGCTCAGATGTTTAGTCTAACCAAGGACTTTGAGTCTCATGTTCTGCCAGGGAGGAGGGGAAGCTGAGAGGAAACAGAGACAGGACACCTGACCCAAACTAGCCAGAGGTATTCTGTACCACAGCACCTCATGCCCAGGATGTCAAAACTGGGGGCAGTTACCTGGAAGGGTTAGATCACTGCTTAGTCAGGCTGGGTATTGGTTGGCAGGTGGTGAGCAGTTGTATTCTCTTCCCTTGTTATTTCCCTTATCATTATGATTATTGGTGGTAGTAGCAGTGGTTTGTGTGGTACCTTAGTTACTGTGCTGTGGGAGTTACCTTCTTCCGATTCTCCTCTGCATCCCTCCAGGAGCTCGGGGAGAAAAAGGGTGGGGAGTGAGGGAGCAATTGAGTGAGTTAAGGCTTGGGCATAAACCACGACACTGTGGAAAATTATAATTATTGTTTTCTGCATGGAGGAATGCCAGCAACTTGCTTTACAGTCCAGGAAATTTTATCTGACAGAATATGAAGATACACTTATCTTTAATTCTTCTATAAAATAAATTCTGTGAAAAACATTAATATTTGCAGAGAAACATGATGTGTTGACTATAAACAAAATGCTGATATGCATAGAGTGGAAAGTGGGGAAGGACTAAATTTCCTGTCCAAACAGTTATCTTTATTAGCGGTAGTATTTCTTGTAAAATTCTTACAGTTCTAAAGATGCATATTTCTGAGGCAGCAATGCAGTTTCAAGGTATTGTTGTGCATTTAGGTTTTCAAATATAACAGAGTGGGTCACCATGACCATTGTGCTTTTGGTATTCCTGTATCTTTCATGGTTATTTTTAACAATTGTGAATTTTTAAGGTTAAATAGATCCAAGCTCTTCTGTGCTTCATTAAAATATCAATTATTTGTTCATACTCTTCTTATACATGTATTACAGTGGATGCACAAACCTCTTTTGGAAGGAAGGCTTAGTTTGAATTTTGAACCATTGGGATCGTGTGTCAAGCTGTGTGGCACAATTAAACTTCCGGGTCATCTGTGTACTTCAGCCTTATTAAGTAAAATGGTGCTGCTTGTATTGGAAAATGATACAGTCCTTGAAAATTATGATGTTGAAAGAAGGAAAATATATAATATAAGTAAGTGGTAAAACTTAAAGGAATTTGATTTTGTAGTAGTTGGAAATTTGTCTGAATTGATAATTAGAAATGCGTATTTAAAGTTTGGGACATAGTTATGAGAAATCATCCTTTTTATCTCTTTAAAAGTATAAATATGCACAAGTATGTATATATTTCTAGGGCCTTTTGTGATTGTATGCATGCTGTCTCAACAGGTCTGTGATTTTTGAGGTTTCAATTTACAGTAACTTAGAACTGTTCATTGCCAAAGCAGTGTGGTGCATTGGCATGAGTAGGCAATAGGAACTACACGCTGTCAAATAAATACCCTGAGTGTTTAGCCATAACATAAAGATATTTTGAGGCAGCAGTTTTTCTTAATTCTACCAAGTGGAATCTTGTTTCTTTATGGAATGCTCAAATTAGAAGCAGCATTATCATATTAGCATTTTTTCCTCTGAAAGTCTCTCCATGTTGAGAAGCATAATTGTTCAATAAGCTAATAAAGAAAACACATGCTCACTGTTAGCATAAAATTTTTTGCTTTCTGGTTTTAAATACTGAGTGCCTTGTCTGCAAGAAAGACACATACATATGTATATATATATATGTATATATAAAGAGAATGGTAATGAGCTACAGTTCTTGTCGTGCTTGATTTACTTTCAAATATCCCGAACAAACAGAATAAGTTATTGTAGCTTTTTCTTCTCTTGTATTTTATGGTGCAATGGCAAATACCCAGTTCATGCTCTGAAGCACCTGAAATCACATGTAAATATCATCTTTTTTAATGCATTTAAAACATATTAAAAAAAAAATGAAACAACAAAACCCTGAACTGAAAATTCTTGCTTATGCACTGAATATATTCATCAGTTGTTTGTAAGCAACAACTTTTGTGGTTTCATTAGTTGCAGAACTGTTGTACTCATTACAATGGGTTGAAGAATTGGAGAATCCTCCTTATCCACTTCAGGAATATCTTCATATGTTAGAAGAAACACAGATCACCTATGAGAAGTTCAGGATGCTTAGTGATACAACTGGCCTTCAACAAACAATATTTGATAGGTATGTAAGAACAAGTAAAACAAGTTGGGGCTGTTCAGCCTGGAGAAGAGAAGGCTGTGTGGAGACCTCATAGCAGCCTTCCAATATCTGAAGGGGGC
>JASSUY010018635.1:5734-27007 GCA_032466535.1 Forpus xanthops | reverse complement strand
CTTCTTCCCAGCTCCCCTCCTCCCTGGCAGAGCATGAAACTCAGAAAGTCCTTGGCCAGCCTAAACACTCCAAGCATTAACTATAAACACTGGTGTTATCAGCACTGTTCCCAAGCCAAAAATCCAAAACTACAGTGCTGTACAAGCTACCACTTAAAGAAAAATGACTGCTGCTGCTGAATCCATGACATGAACCCATGTGTGGAACCATCTGCAAAATATCATGCATCCAATCATGAAAAGAAGGAAGTAGGTCTGCAAAATGCTACTGCAGTTCCCCCAGTATCCTCTGATCTGTCTTATTCAATACCTTGGTAAGCCCACATGTGGTTGCTGTTCAGAACTCTGCTTCTCAGTTAAGAAAGTATTTGAGACATTCTGTTCTCACTCTTAGTGGAAGTTTGCTTGAGATTAATTTGGTTTCACAAAATTGATGAATATATGCTAAGTTAATCACAAAAAAAAAAAAAACAAAAAACAAACCCTCAAGAGTAATACTTTTCTTTGCCCTTTAGACTGGGTACTTCCTTTTGTTCTGTTCCAATTTTTTTGTCCCTTTCCTTGATGCAAAATTTTGGAGATTGCTATTTAATCTTCATGTAGCTGCTTGCTTTCACGGAGATATTAATTTTTCTTTCTTTTCTTCATGTAAAAGTTGATAAATAACAGCAAGACCAAAAATTTTTACTGGGTACCTAAATTTGCTGATGTGGTTCTTTTATGGCCATTCCTGTAATACCACACAACTGCAGGCAACCTGGTTCTTTACCTTTGGTGTCAGTTTTCTCATTTTTCCATTTGCTCAGTTACGCTGCTCCTCCAACATCCATTCAGTTTGTTCCCTCATTCCTAGTTATGCATTATTCTGGTATGAATCCAATAAAATCAGAACAAAAAAATCTTAGCATATAATATTTTATAAGCTAAACTTATGAAGACAGGATACATACCCAGTAGGTATTTTGATACTTTAGATCCCGCAGTATTTTCTGGTTAGTTTTGATTTTATAATTTCTCAGTGTAATGGCTGATTAAGAGTCACTTGCAGTGTAATTTCCTGTAGTTATAAAACTGGAAAGTTTTCAACAGAGTTCTGTGTATTTTGAAAAAACAGCCATTATTGCCAAAGAGCTGCTAATGTTTGAAAATGTTTACTCACCTATCCATCCTTAGGGATCTATAATAGAAAAAGAGATTTTCTGAAAATCCAGTTCTAATTTGTGATGCTTATCATCAAAAAACATATGGCCAGATCAAAAGGACAGATCCTAAGCTGGTGTAAATTGGCCAAGTAGCACTGTCAGCAGGGTACTAGATTTATAACAGCTAAATATTCAGCCTATTTGTAGTTTAGTACAAGACTTATCTGGCTGAGGGTATACAAGTTAAAACCAGAGGTCCCAAGAAATAGTCTTTCAGAAAGCCATCACGCATTTTTCAAAACCTGAAAATACACAATTCTTTCAGTATTTTTGGAGCAGTTCCCACTTCAGCTCAGATTTAACATTACCCACATTTTAATTCTTTATGAAAATGAAATGTACTTCATCTCAGATTATACACTCAGTAAAATAAATCTAATAACCAGACTTTTCCTGAAGTCAAAGAAGTTTTTTTTGCTATAAATCAATAATCTGTCCCTTATTTTTTGAAATCAAGTAGAATGAAAAGAAGCTACATTTAAAAATGAGCCAGACAATGTTAAGACTATATTGTTGAGAACAATCTGGCAATGGGAAAGGAGTGAATAGCTTCCCTTCTGTCTCCAGCTGTTATGGCTCTCCAAGTTCTGAGAAAACATGATTTAGTAGCTTCAGAGACAAAACTGGTTACTTTGTTTTCTGGCACACCTGTAATGCAGCAAATAAAACATGAATTTGTTTGAGATTTACATCAGAGACAGATAAAATCTATTGGAGGATGGATTCTCACTATCAATTAGAAATACTCTTTGTACAGAAGCAGGCAACCTGTTGAATGTGCATTGATGTGAAATAAAAGATTGTGTGAAGAAAATGCAGATGATATGATTATGGTTTTATCAGATGACATAATTATGGTTTAACAGAAAAGACTCAAAATTAAATGTTAGGAATGATAGAGGTGCCTTTGGTACTACAAAGAACAGGCAGGTGTTTAGATTAAGAAAGTGCCATTATCACGACATTGTTGAAGCTGAATAGGAAAAGTGACTCATACTACTGACTTCTGAATCTCTTGATCAAGAGGAAGCCATAATTATTGCTGGAAAAGTACTGATAAAAAAGGATTTGATAACAGCAATTTTCTGTAGGATGGACAGAGCAAACAAAGTATAATGTCACAAATTAGACTATCTTCAGCAGAGACTGAAGTAGAAAGAAAGAAAAAAGTCAGACAGTGAAAGACATAGACTGGGTCCGATCTAATGCTTAAATGCCTAAAAGCTTCAGTACTGCAACACCCAGTGTTTAATGACCTGTCTCTGTGACATCCAGCACTTTTGCTGGGCATGAAGCATCCACTGCAGTGAAGAGGGGCATTCAACAACCTTGGAATAATGTCCTGTACACTATGTACAGAGGGAACACAAAGATACTTGTTCACTAGCCAATTGGAAAATAACAGTTTTCTCTCCCAGGGCCATCAAACAATGGTGAGATATCAAAAAGCTCCTTGCAGTCAGTCCTCATTCTTTGAGGTAACAGCATTGAGCACTAAGGTTTACCACTACATGCTTTCTCTTTCCAGTCCAGGGATACTTGAAATCTTTTATACACACTGATACAGCTTCAAAAAGGAAAATAGAGCAAGAATTCAACCATTTTTTAATGAACATAACATATTCTGCAGGTAGTAACTTTCTTCAAGCAGAAAAAGGAATTGAACCTGGGTCATCTACTTAATGACTGAATAATTTAAAAATACTAGTCTACTATGTAGCAGCAGATGGAGCACACATCTGATTACAGGGGCTGGCCAGCAGCGGGGTCACTTCTATTGCTTAAATAGAAACATGAACACCTGGATGAACATCTGGAAATACCAAGCAAATGTACAAAACCATCTGATTCGAAGACACCTTATTGAAGGAAACCTAAATCTCTGAAAATATACATCAACTATTCCTGCAATGTTTTTAAAAGAAAAAAAAAATTGTTAAAACACAATTCCATTTTGCACAGACTCCAAACTTTCAGTAGCTGTTCAGACATGCTCTGCAAATGGTTCATGAATAGACATACTCAGAAGAGATAGGCAGAGAAATATTCTGGTACACACCAGGTTGCCTAGATGCACCTAATGGGAGGTACTTCTGTAGATTTGGAGACCTCAAGCATGACAGGAATATGGAGGAACAAACTAAAGTGTCTGGGATTTAGAAACATATGCAGAGGGTCAGAAGACAAGAGTAAGGAGCAGGAATGCTCAGTAACCTCTCTCCTGGTATCACACTTGGCACACTGCTGTGCTTTTTAAATGCAGTGAAGTCGCGAGAAGATGAGAAGCAACAGGAAACTTCAGTTAAGGCCCTTTCCATCTCATAGAATCATAGAATCATAGAATAGCTAGGGTTGGAAAGGAACTTAAGATCATCTAGTTCCAACCCTCTGAACATGGGCACCTCACACTAAACCATGTCACCCAAGGCTATGTCCAAACTGCATTTCAACACTGCCAGCGATGGAGCATTCACAACTTCTCTGGGAAACCCATTCCAGTGCCTCACCACTCCTACAGTAAAGAGCTTTTTCCTTACATCCAATCTAAACTTATCCTGTTTAAGTTTCAACCTGCTACCCCTTGTCATCACTGCAGTCCCTCATGAACAGTCCCTCCCCAGCATCCCTATAGGCCCCCTTCAGATACCGGAAGGCTGCTGTGAGGTCTCCACGCAGCCTTCTCTTCTCCAGGCTGAATAGCCCAAATTTTCTCAGTCAAATGTCATACAGGAGGTGCTCCAGACTCCTGATCATCCTCACGGCCCTCCTCAGGACTTGTTCCAACACTTCCATGTCCTTCTTATGTTGAGGACACCAGAACTGCACACAATGCTCCAAGTGAGGACTCACGAGAGCAGAGGGTCAGGATCACCTCCTTCAACCTGCTGGTTACTGTTCCTTTTAATGTAACCAGAATACAGTTGGCTTTCTGGGCTGCAAGCACACACTGCCGGCTCATGTTCATAATCTCATCAACCAACACCTCCAAGTCCTTCTCCACAGGACTGTTCTGAATCTTTTCTCTGCCTAACCTGTAAAAGCCCCTTGCTTTTAATTGTCCTCTTCCTTTTTTTTGTTACTAATTCCCAGCTTCCTGAGTTAGCGGCCTCCTTCTTCCCTCCATGAGCGGAGTGGACACTTGGGGCCCCTGCACAGTTTGGGCCTGGAGCAAGCAGTGCTGCTTCCTCTCAGCTTCCTTGACATGGTTCAGCCTATTGACAGCATTTCACAGCTCAACCACATGCTGCAGGAGGACTTTCACCAGGGAGCACCAAGTGCAGCCTGCCCATTCATTGTGCACTCTCACCTCAGGAGTACAATGCAGGCACTCTCTACACTCCAAGCTCTACAATGCAGCCTGCCCTCTCATTGGCTTTGTCTGGGTGCCTACGCTGGTCACCACCAGTTTTGTACTCAAACCCTGCCCTGGTCACAATACAAGTGCTCACCATCCTGCTCACCAACCATTGTGAACTACCTCATCACAGTCTTGATCACTTCCTCTCCCTAGTGCAGGATTTTAACCACTCAGGTGCAGCCCCTCCAGGCTCCACCCCATCTGAGTCAGCTGCTCACATCAGCTGAGCTGCTGGCTCCTGGCTAAGTCCTGCCAAGGGCTTGTGGCTCCCTTGGTGGCTCTTGTCACTCTGAGTTGATCCTGAGCTTCCCTATGGTCAGGTGTTGAAGGCGTCTTCTCCCAAGTTACTCACCTCGGCAATTACTTCCATTCTTCCAATCTCTCTCCATTCTTCCCTTTCTGATCATCCTGCTGCAGCAACAGACAGGCTTTAGTGTTGAAGGAGAACAGAAAGTTGCTCAGGCTGCATTTGTTGCTCAAATTGTCATGCCCTGGGGAATAGTTAAGAGGACAGGTAGAATGATCCTTGAGGCAGGAGTTCCTATGGAGGTGGTCTGTTTGATTGACCATGCTGACCTGCAGTTTAAAAGCTACTGCACAATGCCCACTGGCTAAAGGAATAAAGATAGTGGGTAAATGCAATTTTGTTTTGATTTAGAAATAGATGAAGGAAAAAGGTAAGTCTGGACTTGACTGAATTAATATAGATACTGAGGATTTGATTTCACAACAAAGTAGCTTCATCAATCACTTTTGCTAAAGGTTAATTAAGATTGTATTTGTCAATATACAGATATAGGTATGTACATTTATTGGAATTTTCACCAACTGTAAGATTACATATGCTATTAAGTGTTCCTGAAATAATGCTTTGGTATGTTTGGGTACATATTACTTTTATTGCCATAATATACCAGACAGTGTGATCCCAACTATGAATCAAAACAGTCTCTATATATGTAGTCAGAAAATACGCCAAAAGAATGTCAGTCCAGCGTTCATGGAGATAAATGCAATTGCCTCTTATTAATTCTATGAAACAGGTTTTACAGGATTTCAAATCCTTCAAGATATATAGCTTGATATAAAAATAAGAATCTCTTGATGAAGTTGCTTGTATGGCAGGATAAATAGAATGTTTCATTCTGCCTCCAAAAATGTAGCATTTCCCATTCTTATTTCCATGTGAAATTCTGGAACAGAATTCAAACTTGGGGATGATCTCAATTAAAAATTAATTGATACATGGGGATTTTTCCCATGTTAACATTTCAGGTGTTACTGAAATTTCTTCAGTAATTTATCAAAAGTATACACAGGAAAACAATATGTGGAGAAAATACCTTATCCAGAATGCATCTAGAGGGAACACTGAATTATTTTATTTTTTATGATGGAATATTTTGCCATTGTTACCTTTCCTGTTTGCAGGTACAGAAAAATGGAGACCCTGAGCTCTTCCCTATACACACAGAAAGAAAGCACCTTGAGTTTTATTTCACGTAGTAAAATGGAATGGTCTGTTCTTTCTATTTTTATGAACTGCAGAATGATAAGACCCTACTTTTAACCCTCTGCCATAATGAATCAATAAATGATGTGCAATGAAGTAAATGGAAGGCAATAATAGAGCAAAAATTGTGAAAGTGAATGCTTTTCACAGCATGCTGTCATCCCTTGGAATTAACTCCAGCAGGAGATTATTAAGTCAAATATTGTTGAAAGATTTTTAAAGGGCTGAATAATTTTATGAGTAATAACAACAATACGAATGTTAAAGTAATCTGTTACTATGCTTCAGAGGGTAAATTGATAGCTGCAGGGGTCAGGAAGATATCTTTTTCTCTACCTTCCTTTCCACACAGCTGACTAAGTGCATTAAGGGCCTTTCTTCAACTTCCCCTCAAGCATCAGACATTGGTCACTTCTGAAGGCAGCAAAAATGTAAGACTCATCAAATGAGAAGGAACATAGGATTGTCTGATCTAGTACAACAAATGTTATGCTCCTTGTCATACATGGAGTGACACACTTGCAAGAGAGAAACAGCAATATGTTTGATATAAATTGGTATAAACCAGCAATTTAATAATGATTGATAAGAAATTCAAGAGTGGCTTAATAAAATTCAGTGGGAGGATACACTTGATTATCTACTGCATAGAGGACAGAGGGAGACAGTGATGTACCATGCATCTGAAATGCACCCCACTTTCTATGGGGTAAGGCTGACAGGAGGCTACATCTTTAAGTTCATAATTTCCTAAAAAAACAAGCCAACAAATAAAACCCCACAAATCTATCTTGGTAGGTTTCAACCTTTCAAAAGCATCATTAGAAGTGGGGAAGAGAGCAGTAAAGACACCAAGTTTTGTATAACCATTTATTAGCCATCTAGTAAATGCAAGAGGCATTTTTACTGTCAGGTTTACTGGTATCAGTGTTTGTCAAGGAGGGAGTAGACTAGGTTCCAGTCCTTTCTCTCAGAAATCTCTAGTACTTTCAGCTTTGATTCAAATAAGTCTTCAAGACTGGACTCTGACTCTTGTACTAGTGAGCCAAGTGGCACTTACAATCATGCTTACTCAATTAGAAGTAGCAATATGTGAACCTCAAAAGATTATTTTCCATATATTATATGCTGCTCTATTTGGCAATCTTAGATGCTTTCAGTGCATATCCTCAGTAGCATCAAGCTTTATGTCTCACAAATCAGAATACTTACACCAACAAAATAACTTATTCAGAAAAGTATAAAGGACCTCGAAGAGATGCACTACAAACAGTAGGTTTAATTGCTACAGTTATTACTACCGCTATTATTATATAAAATATTAGAAGAGAGGAAAATATACATATACGGTTAGTTTGGTTTTGGCTTTGCTTTGCTTGTTTGTTTAATTTGTCAAAATGTACTTTAGGTATAATATAGGAGCTTTCTGTTAAGAATTATTTCTGAATGATGGCTTTGTCCACCCACAAAGAGGAAAAAAAGTATTAACATGGAATACATTTTTAAATAAATGAGACAGCAATTTTAAGACAGTTGCACTTCTTGCTCTGTGAGTGTTTGGGACTGAAAAGGATTCTCTGGTTCGTCAGAACCCCACTGAAAGGATGGTAATAGTCAGGGAGTTCAGTCCCACCAACCTTAAGAGTATCCTATTGTATTGTCTTGACTGTCATTGTCAAACAGTAAATGAAGAGCTATCAGGAAAGATGAGATAAAAATTAGAAAATCATATAAATAAAATTTAGGTGATATAAAAAAAAGAGAAAAAAAAAATTACCGTAAGATCCTAAAAATCTCTAGATCTATCTGAATGTTTGAAAGTATTCAGAAGGAGAAGCGAGGCATTTAACAAGGAAATATGCACATTCCTTTGAAGAGTTCCTGGCTAAATGTGATGATTTCATATTCCCAAATATGAGGAATAGAACCATTAATTTCACTAACTTTTTTATTTCAGTATAAAAGTAATGGGAATGCAACTGAAACAAACTACTTTTGCCTGGAATCATTTATTAAAGAAAAGATTTATCACATACTTCCCCCCAATGTATGATGTTAGAGACTAATTTTTGAATGAATCTAATTAAAGTCAATTTGGGGATAGTGGTACTTATGTAATTGTTTCTGAGACTTACACATTAGCAATAGAGAATATTAAGTTGTCATAGCAACAGGCCTATGGTAATGACTTCAGAAAAAGAATTGAATTATGTCACCATGGTGGTTTAGGAACAGCTGTTTCTGTGCGAGTTTGGTTAGGAGGGACAGAAATGCATAAGTCGGTGTGTTGGTTGTCATGAAACCATATGGTGGTTTGTGGATCCTAACTTTACGTGCATATAACCAGTCTGGTGGCCTTCTATGATGGGGCTACAGAACTGATGGACAGGGGTAGAGCGGTTGATGTCATCTACCTGGACTTGTGCAAAGCGTTTGTCTCACATGACATCCTTGTCTCTAAATTGGAGAGACAGCGACAATTTGATAGGTGGACCACTTGGTGGATAAAGAAGTGGCTGGGTGGCCACATGTAAAGAGTTGTGGTCAATGGTTCAGTGTCCAACTGGAGACCAGTAATCAGTGGTGTCTCTCAGGGATCAGTGTTGGGACCGGTCTTGTTTAACATCTTTTTTGGTGACATGGACTGTGGGTGCTGGGGAGGGACTTTTCTTGAGGGACTGTAGTGAGAGGACAAGGGGTAATGGGTTCAAGCTTAAACAGAGGAAGTTTAGATTGGATATGAGGAAGAAATTCTTTACTGTAAGGGTAGTGAGGCACTGGAATGGGTTGCTCAGGGAAGCTGCGAATGCTCCACCACTGGCAATGTTCAAGACCGGGTTGAACAGAGCCTTGGGTGACATGGTTTAGTGTGAGGTGTCACTGCCCCTGGCAGGGGGGTTAGAACAGTATGATTTTTAGGTCCTTTCCAACCCTAATTATTCTATGATTCTGTAAAGAGCTCACTCCCCTCTGTAGCTATTTTGATGCTTGGTTAAGATAAGAATATTTTTATTATGGATATTTCATTATTATTATTTTTCAGTTTGTTTAAGCACTTTTATAGGCACTGAGCTTGTTGGTTTACTCAGCTTTGTAGCTGCATGCAGTGACAAATCAGTTGTATGGGTGAGGACCTCTGTGTATTCTCTTTTTTCCTATGCATGTTCAACAAGTAAAGGTAGATGAAGGAGTCCCCTGTGATCCTTCTGCTGTCCTCAGGTACTGAAGAATAAACAAGAAACTTCAAAGTGCACCTATCACATTAAAATTCAGGACAGCAATATGCTTCATCAAATGGACTGGCCTGTTGTTAGAATGTGTCAGGATTTTGTGTATGAAGATGTATTCCATCTGCTTTCAGGTTAGCACTTGCAGTGAGCAAGATACCTGACCATATCTTTCTTTGTTTCTTTTCCTTTTTTTCCGGAGCTTTGCTGGCTTCCCATTATGAATTCATGGTCTAGAGAAAGTGAACTCAGTGCAAGATAAAAGGTTTCCTGTTCATTAATTACGTGCAATTTACTAGACAACTTTCGTTTGTGACTTAGAAGGCAAATATCTGTCCAGATTGCAACACTTAAGCTCACAGTATGGCACAACTCTTGTAAAGGTGTTTCAGGGTAGTTTATAGAAAGCAGAACATGGGATGATAAAATTAATCTCCAGAACAGCTCCCTTAGTGCTAAGGTAGGAAAGGCAAGTAAACATTAGAGTTCAGAGACTGTAGAAAACAGAAACTGCAAAAGAAACTTCATTCTGACTCATAGAGCTCTATATCCACGTGTTGAGTAAGAACTGAGTATTTCTCTGTTTCTTAGGGAAAGGAAAAAGAAAACAGAGTGAGAATATAAAAAGAGAAAAATAGGGCTACATATTTATAAAAATAATACTAATAGTGGAATATACAAGTAAGAAGTGTTTTAAAAAGAAAAACTTTTTAGAAACAACAATAACTTTGTGAACAGAGAAAATAATAATGTTCTATTTTCTATGGAGTTGCCTCTGGTGTTATTTACATATGACTTCCACCTAAGATTTATATGATAGTTGAAATTTTTGTTATGAAGTTCTTCCATGTGTATTCCCTAATGCTTAATAAGGGCTGAGGTCATACTGCACATAGATGTACATTCTCTCTCAAGTACTTAGCTGTCTGCTCTCACAATATGTCTAAGAACAGAGTATCTTTGAAATGTATATGTCTATGTCAAAGTTAATTGAACTTGGTGAATAGGTTAAAAAATATGGACAAGAAAAGGGCAGGGATAGGTAGACACATAGTATGGTAACTTTTTTTATTTCTCTAAGAAACCTCACTTGGAAAAAACAAAACAAAGGAAAAAAAAAAAAACAGAAAACTAATAGCTGGCTGGAGACATCTGAAAAACAATGAGAGCATTGCCAGACAAAGCATATCACAGGATTACCAATTTCAGGTTAATTCTAGGCAAAGGGCCTAAAATCAAGGTCATTTTCATAAGAGAAAGCAACAGGTTGTTACAGTAATATACTGCGTTTGATGACTTCACAAGACAGATGCCGCAGCTCTAGCTTGAGAACACCTGCTCTTACTAAGCGTTTGTTTTACAAGGGTGAGGCAGTAAGTTTTCTTGGGTCGATAGAATTCTATGTTAAAGTCTGTTTTCTGACATTCTTTGAGATACTTCGCTGTTTATCTGCCTATCTTGATGATTCTGTTGTGAGAAGTTGTCATCAGAGGAATCTCCTATTCATAACTTGACCTGATATACAGTAACTTTCTGAATAAACAACTGGTGTTTGTGAGGAGGCAGCAGTTCTGTCATGGGCATTAGAACACCTAGTAGATTATGATACAGTAGGTATTTGGAAGGATTTGGCATACCCATAATACAGCTATTCCCTGACTGTGACACAAGACCAACAAATTGTATATAAATCAGAGCAAACTAGACAAAATCTGTGAACCACAGTAATATGAATTATTTCTCTTTTTTTTTTTTTTTAATTTTTTCATTGCAAAAAAGTTTGCATCATTAAAACACCTCTCTGAAATATAATTTTATAGGACCAAGTTAGGAAAGCTAAGGCCCAGTTAGAATTAAACTTGGCTAGGGTTGTTAAGGATAACAGGAAGGGATTCTATAGGTACATTGCAAATAAAAGACAGGCTAGTTACAATGTGGGCCCTCTTCAGAAGATATCAGGAGAACTGGCTAACCAGGATATGGAGAAGGCTGAGGTTCTTAACGATTTCTTTGCCTCAGACTTCACTGGAAAATGTTCTGACCATACCACTCAAGTCTTGGAAGGCAGACACAGGAACAGTGAGAATGAAGACCCTGGGCCCACTGTAGGAGGGGATCTGGTTTCAGACCATCTTAGGAACCTGAACGTATATAAGTCCATGGGACCTGATGAAATCCATCCGCGGGTCCTGAAGGACCTGGCAGATGAACTTGCTAAGCAACTGTCAGGTGAAGTTCCTGATGACTGGAAAAAGGGAAATATAAACCCCATTTTCAAGAAGGGGAAAATGGATGAGCCAGGGGAACTACAGACCAGTAAGCCTCACCTCAGTGCCTGCCAAAATATTGGACCAGATTCTCCTGGAAGGCATGCTGAGGCACATGAAAATCAACAAGGTGCTGAGTGACAGCCAGCATGGCTTCACTAGGGGGAAATCCTGCCTGACCAATTTGGTGGCCTTCTATGATGGGGCTATGGAACTGATGGACAAGGTAGAGCAGTTGACGTCATATACCTGGACTTGTGCAAAGCATTTGACACTGTCTCACATGACACCCTTGTCTCTAAGTTGGAGAGACATCAATTTGATAGGTGGACCACTCGGTGGATAAAGAAGTGGCTGGATGGCTGCACGCAAAGAGTTGTGCTCAATGGCTCAATGTCCAGCTGGAGTCCTGTAAACCAGTGGTGTCCCTCAGGGATTGGTGTTGGGACCAGTGTTGTTCAACATCTTTTTTGCTGACATGGACAGCGGGATTGAGTGCACCTTCAGAAAGCTTGCTGATGACACCAAGCTCTGTGGTTCTGTTGATACATTAGAGGGAAGGAATGACATCCAGAAGGACCTTGACACGCTTGTGAGGTGGGCTAATGACAACCTGATGAAGTTTAACCTTGCCAAGTGCAAGGTCCTACACCTGGGTTGGAGCAATCCCAGGCACAGCTACAGGCTGGGTGGAGATGAGATTCAGAGCAGCCCTGAGGAAAAGGACTTGGGGGTGTTGGTTGATGAGAGAATGAACACGAGTCAGCAGTGTGCTCTTGCAGCTCAGAAAGCCAACCGTATCCTGGGCTGCGTCAAAAGAAGTGTGACCAGCAGATCGAGGGAGGTGATCCTGCCCCTCTACTCTGCTCTTGTGAGAACTCACTTGGGAGTATTGTGTGCAGTTCTGGTGTCCTCAACATAAAAAGGACATGGAACTGTTGGAACAAGTCCAGAGGAGGGCCACAAGGATGATCAAGGGACTGGAGCACCTCCCATACGAAGATCGGATGATAGAGTTGGGGCTGTTGAGCCTGGAGAAGAGAAGGCTGCGTGGAGACCTCATAGCAGCCTTCCAGTGTCTGAAGGGGCCTACAGGGATGCTGGTGAGGGACTCTTCATGAGGGACTGTACTGACAGGACAAGGAGTAACGTGTTGAAACTTAAACAGGGGAAGTTTAGATTGGATCTGAGGAAGAAATCTTTTCCTGTAAGGGTGGTGGGGCACTGGAATGGGTTGCGCAGAGAAGTTGTGAATGCTCCATTGCTGGCGGTGTTCAAGGCTGTGTTGGACAGAGCCTTGGGTGGCATGGTTTAGTGGGAGGTGTCCCTGCCCATGTTCGGGGGATTGGAACTAGATGATCTTAATATCCTTTCCACCCCTAACTGTTCTATGATTCTATGATACTTATGGACATGATCCATAATCTGAGTTTGAATCTATTTAACTTTGCTGAGTTGCAGCCTCAAATTTGTTTTTCCCATGATAATGAGATGTTCCTGGTTTTGTGAAATTGAAAGCAGTTTAATACATAATTCTTTTTTTTTTTTTTTGTTATTTGCAGTACCCAAAACAACACAATGCAGTTTATTTTTATCTGTGATCTCAAAAACTTCCCAGCTCAAAACAGAACTGGGATGAACAAGGAAATGGGGAAGGATAATGAATATCTCCAATTACTGCACATAAATTTTGTGAAAGTCAGATGCATTTCTGTAGCATTAAGAGTTTAGTTTGAAACACTTGATAAGCACATCAAGTATAATCCGTTTTTCTCTGTTAGAACAATCACACTGTTTAGACCACTGATAAGGTATTTTCTGTCAGCAGCTGTCAGCACGTACAGCTAGTCAAATAAGACCTGACAAAATAAAGTTACACAGAAACACATAGTTCATTGGGCCTAACTGTCTCATTTCAAGCATCGTGATTTTAACAAGCTTTTGTTGACTGCAGATCTGAGCTTGCAAGGAACCATTTTAATTCCTGATAGATCTGCCATAGGGTCAGAAATCTCACAAACTGTGAAATACTCAAATCAGATTCATACAGCTGCTCAAAAGACAAGTCCTCTGCAATTGCCCAGTGGAAATGACAGTATCATCACTTTAATGGTAGGTATTATTTATGAAATTGTCAAAAAAAAAACAGTTGCCCTACAGCAACAGCAGCTACTCTACCCAAGAGCTACCACTAGATATACAGGGACAGCAAATGCTTTTGATTCAATGCAGACAGAAAACTTTAACATTCACTTAACATTTCCTGTAAATTAAAAGCTCTACTTCTAAAGCAAGTTCTTCTGTTAAAATTGAATTTCTCCCATTCCCAGCCCTCTTTAATATATATCGTACTGAGAGAAGTCATTGACGCAGAGTATTCATGCAGGGATGTCCAACTAAACCAAGTTATCTAAGTTGCCTTCTGTAATAATTAGTGCTTTAAAATAGATTGTATTTCCTTAGAGGTACACTCACCACTTCCTTCTCCTTCCTCACTTTGTCACATATGCTAAAAATCACCAGTCCGTCCTAACAACTGTTTACAAAATGTGGTCTGTAGAGAATTCAGAAGAATGGCATTTGTGAATTCAGTCATAGATCTGAACAAAACATTAGCTATTAGGCTGACTTGGAGAAGAATTGAACTGTAGTAGTGTTCCTGATGGCTCAGATACATGATCTTAAGAAGTATGAACACAAATTCCAACTTCATCAGGTGTCAGAACTATCTGTTCTCAAAGTCCAATGAGAAAATCCAGCCTCAAACTATATTGGGTCCAGAACTGAAGTCTATAAAACATACACAGAATTTGAAGTAGTGCTTTACAAGTAAGAAATATATGCTATCCTTTCAAATTTGGATAATATTAAGACAAAACAGGTTTAAGGGCTCTCCAACTAATATAATTCTGTGAAATACAATAAGATTAAAAATTACCTATGTGTCAGTTATCCCAAAGAAGCCCAACTATAGACCAAAATTTGGTTTATTCCTGCCCCTATAATGGAATCGTATTGATCAGAAAGTCATTAGTTGGAGACACATAAGTAAAATATAATCAATGTTGCTGTCCAGACTCTTCAGAAAAATTATTCTTAAGGTTCGTCAGATCATAACCATAGACAAAAAAAAAAAAAGGCAAAAACTACATAGAAGGACTACAGAGGTTGGGTTTTTATATATATGTATATATATAATGTGGTTTAAAAAAATGTTTATTTCTCAGACATGAGTCAGTTCAAGTGAAAATACACATTCAGAAAAAGAAATACTGGTGGAGACAGGACATACTCATAAAACAGTGAAAATAAGTATTCTTGCCTGTTTTTTTTCCCGTCTGTCTGTACCCGTATGATGTTTCTCATCTTCAGAGAATCACGGAATGGTTTGGGTTGGAAGGGACCTTAAAGCTCATCTAGTTCCAAACCCCTGTCATGGGCAGGGACACCTTCCACTAGACCAGGTTACCCAAAGCCCTGTCCAGCCTGGCCTTGAACACTGACAGGGATGGGGCATACACAGCTTCTCTGGACAGCCTGTGCCAGTGTCTCATCACCCTCACAGTAAAGAATTTCTTCCTTATACCTAACCTAAATTTACCCTTTTTCAAAGTCATTTGCCTTTGTCCTATCACTGCTTGCTCTTATAAAAAGTCCCTCCTCATCTGATTCCTATACATTTCTAGTATATGCAGGTTTACTTCACCTTTTCAGCACCAGTCAACAATAAAAATTTGGTGCACTATGGTTCGATGAATACACCTATAATAATGCATGAAGAGGTATTATTTATGAAGATGAAATGAACAGTGAGTACAAAAGATAATTACATAAATCAAAAGCACCTGGGAAGGAAGTTTTACAACTATTGGTTAATAAGCTTAAAAAATTTGCTCAGATTTTATCCACATAAGTAAAGAGAGAGCTAGAAGTATGGTAGGGGAAAGGACCCTCTTCTTTAACATTCTTTATTAATACTGTAAGGAAGAATTAAAATAGATGTTCTATTTTCTCTCAACAATTAAACTGAAGGGATCTTGAGTATTATTTCAAAGAGTGAATCCTAGTAAATGGAAGTCAGACTGAGAGAAAAAGCAGATTCAAGGAAAGTATAGCAAATGAGTTTTAGGAAAAAAAAAAAAGAAAAAATAGAGATAACAAACTATTACTTAGAGAAGTGTGGGCTGTTTGAGGTTTTTTGGAGGTTTTTTCTTGTTTGTAAGTGGACCTATTTGCTCATGAAACATTAAAGCAGCAAAGAGGATAGGCAAGGTGCAAGTCCAAAAGGTAGGGTATATGGTCAAGCATATTAAAATGGATGTAGCAAGCTGTCTGGAGAAATATCTGTATACAACTCTACACATTTGGCAGTGCTATGTAAGATGTAAAGACTGCAGTAAAGAGAAAAATATAACTTTAGACCCCGCAAGCTTTTTTAAGAAAGCAAGACAATTAAAAGATTATGATATATTTGAATCATTACTTTGCAATATCTAAGTTCATTACAAAAAAAAGAAGGGGACGACGCTTTATCTTAAACCTGATTTTTTTTTTTTTTGTTTGATGAGACTATTGAATTTAAACCACAGAGTTAATAAATACAGTCATTTACACTAGGAATTTAAAAAATTCTTTGGAGCTGCAAGTGTGTAAACATAATACCAATTTTTTGAGATGCTTTGGCACTATGCACAAATCATAGTTGTATTAGACCCATGGAAAGGTGGGTCTGTCGTAAACCGTGTGTCCTTTCTTCAATCAGCATTGCTGGGGATTTGAGAACACTGGAGAATTAATTCATTTTCCAAAATGACCAACAATTCATTCTAAGTTAGATTCATTTTGAGATTATTTTTCTTGTAAAAATCTGTGTGGTGACAATTATTACTTTTACAGTACTCCTACTACTACTTCTAATCACAGTAGCAATTAAGAAAAAACATTTCCATATGAAACAGTAAATTTAAGAACTTAATATAAATGTTTGCTACTGACTAGATTTTCTGATAACACCAATAACAGCAGTACATAGTAGATGACTGCTTTTGAACAGGAAATAAACAACAGTCAATTTTCATATCTGCTAACCATAAGAACATCAGATCATGCTTTCTCTGTCAGCTCTGCTCACATACACTACCCTGCTCTATATACCCAGGGCTACTCAGAAGTGAAATGATTTTGTCCAGTTTAGTAGAAGACCGATTAAGATCAAAGCCCTTATCAAAGCAATAAAATATATCTCCAGATCTTTCCATTCCCTGTGGCTGCAGCCTCCCTCTCCTATCTTCCACAGGAAAACTGTCTTCCTACAATTGCAGAACTGATAGTTAAAATTTGGAAACATACCCCTGAATACCAATTAAGTTCTTAGCTGTTCAAGCCACAGCTTAGCAGCTATAGTCAGAGTCTGACTTTTTCATAAAAAGTGGAATAAGAAATTGGCATAATAAGAAATAGAAAGGATATTTCCAGACACAATTTAGTTCAAATGAAAGCAAATACAGCAAAAATGTTGCAGACAGTAAAAACAAACAAACAAACAAAAAAACCTTAGGTAATTACAAATGAAGCAAGATATTCTGACCCCAAGAGCAGTTTACCCACACAAAGTCAGAATCAGCAGAATGTTGCCACGCAGTTATAAAATATTTTTATTCTACTTATCCTCAAAATGTCACTATACAGATTCTTTGGAAGGATGGAGCATGAAGAATATAAGTAATATGTAAGAAATACAACCTATTTCCCAATCTTTTCCTATATACTATTTCTGAAAATGTCACTACCATGCTGTGTCTATTAATAGGATCATTAGCTCATCAAATCAGCCTTAGAATCTAAAACTGAGAAATGAGACACGCTCACAAAATATCTGCAAAGAAATAGCTAATTAGGTGGAAGATGACATGGTCTTGGCTCTGAAAAAGGTCAAACTAAAAGAATGGCTTACAGGGTAGAATCTTAACAACCAAAATATACTTCTGAAATACTGAGAAACAGGAATGCAATGGGCATTCAGAGCCTATAGTCTTTCACATATAAAGTAGTATGTAGAGAGCTAGATATGAAACATAAAGGGATTTCTCTACCTTGCCCAGCCTATCATATAGTTCTCCAGGGTTGTTGCTTTCCATGTTGGAGATACATGCCTGGCATACAACAGGAAGCAATCATTGTCTCCAAGGCTCTTTCCCAAGCTCTGTGATTTTGTAATAGCTCTAGTTGCTCTCAAGTGGAGCTAAGGTACAAATTCAGATTTCCTCGATGGAAAAGGAAGCGAAATTTGGAGTAGTTAACATGAAAACGGACATCATATGACTGGCAAAGTTCACCCTATCTTCAGTGTTATTAGTCTGGGCTACATTTACATTTTGACTTACACTGTACACCTTGGTAAATCCACAACTGTGTCCAGTCACAAATTAGTTCAGATTTTCACTGAATCTGTGTATCTATCTATTCATATGTATATGCATAATACATTCAAAAGAATAATACAGCCAGTCACAGAAACTTGAAAATATTAGGTAGCAAGGAATGACATAAAATATTCCACACGTCAGGAATTATTTCAGTACATACGAGACGGTGTAGATTTAAGTAAGCCTATTTTTACTCACTTTATAGTGAGTAGGGTAGGTGGGGAGAAGAACATAGCAGAAGGAAGGGCTACTTTTAAAGCAAAGACATAAAGGGAATGCAGGGAACACAAGTTTTTAACTGACTTCTCAAGGCTGAAATAGAGGAACGGAATAGGAAGATGATACTTCCTGATCTCCATCGAGGAAGTCAAATGGAGGATAAGACAAAGAGAAAAAAAATAAAGGATGTGGAGACCTTACAGCAGCCTTCCAGTATCTGAAGAGGGTCATACAGGGATGCTGAGGAGGGACTTCCACCAGGGACTGGTGTGATAGGACAAGGAATAATAGACTCAAACTTAAACAGGGGGAGTTTATAAGGATGAAGTTCTTTACTTTGAGGGTGGTAAGGCGCTGGAAGAGGTTGCCCAAGGAAGCTGTGAATGCTGCATCCCTGGCAGTGCTCAGGGCCAAACTGGACAGTCTTGGGTAACATGGTTTAGAGTGTGATGTCCTTGCCCATGGCAGGGGGGTGGAACTAGATGATGTTAAGGTCCTTTCCAACCCTAGCTATTCTATGATTTTATGATGCCACTAATGCCAGTTTCCATGGGACATTCAACTGCAGACTAGAGACCTGCGAGAAGCTGAGACAAAAACATGAACAGAAGGTTTCTCTAAATCACCAAAATTTAAGGAAGACATTTTTAAAATAAGTCTTGTTCTCATTCATCTCTCAGCTTCATCAGAATTGAGTTTTGTATGGGCTTAGCAGGAATTCTTGAAGCTCCAAGGAAGGTTTATGCAATAGAAAGGGTAGGAAATGAACTTTTTAAATTGTTAGCAGAAAACAGAAAAAGTAAGAAGTCAAAGAATCATATGTTTGAGATTCACTTCCCCATAAGATAGCAGGAGAAAGCAGGCTTAATTTAAAATAAATAGGACTTGCTGTAGAGAGACTAGTGCAACAGAACCCGTTTCCTTACTTACTTACATGAAGGAATGAGAAGAGACAGGAACGCTGTGTGCATAAAAGGGCCAGAAACTGCCAGAAAACATTCAATTCAATCCCATGCTGATGTTAGCAAAAAGCGACAAACCAGAGTAGACAATAACAACCAGTTTATGATTACACCTCTGTTAGAGCAGCTGGCAACATAGCCACTGCAGTTAGTAGAGAAGCTGGAAAATGTCCAAGCATTGAAAAAGGCACAAGCACAATACTCACATGCTGTCACACAAATGGAAAACTGTGGGCAAATATAAAAAAGAAGCTGCAAGGAAATGGCACGGCTTGCAAATGATTGACCTTCCATCAGAAGTAGTCAAGAGTACCTGCTGTAGGTCAGCTGAATTGTCAAAGAAAGTGGGAGACCTATATACAAGTAAAAACAGTATATGGCTACGTAAATATGGTTTAAGGAGATAGTTGGTCAAAGGAGGTGATCTGCACCTCTACTCTGCTCTTGTGAGACCTCACTTGGAGTATTGTGTGCAGTACTGGTGTCCTCAACATAACAAGGACATGAAACTGTTTGAACAATTCTAAAGGAATGCCATGAGGATGATCAGGGACTGGAGCACCTCCTCTATGAAGATAGGATGAGGAATTTGGGGTTGTTCAACCTGGAGAAGAGAAGGCTGCATGGAGACCTCACAGCAGCCTTCCAATATCTAAAGGGGGCCTATAGGGATGCTGGAGAGGGACCCTTCATGAAGGACTGTAGTGAGGGTACAAAGGCTAACAGGTTCAAACTTAAACAGGGGAAATTTAGACTGGATATGAGGAAGAAATTCTTTACTGTAAGGGTGGTGAGACACTGGAATGGGTTGCCCAAGGAAGTTGTGAATGCTCCATCACTGGTGGTGTTTAAGCCCAGGTTGGACAGAGCCTTGGGTTGCATGGTTTAGTGGGAGGAGTCCCTGTTAATGTTCGGGGGATTGGAACTAGATGATCTTAAGGTCCTTTCCAACCCTAGCTATTCTGTGATTCTATGATTCCGTGATATACTGGCCAAAAAAATGGTGCAGAAATGTTTATAGTCCTGGAAAGAGAAGTCAGTATGTTACAAGGCATTCATTAATGGGGACTAATAATTTCGAATATCTGCAGTATTGACATCTAGTTCTGGATTACTTGCATACAGTCTTGTTATATTCACTGGATATTTGTGGAATGCAAGTCATCACATGCCAAAACAGACAACTCAACATCACTTTCATAGTACCCTCCAAATATGTATTCTTTTCCAGAAATTGAGTATTTAGATATAGACCATTTTAAACTGACCTAAACAGTACCAAAGCCTGAGTTAAATCTATTTCAGATCCTTTGAACATATTCAGTGGACTAAACACAGTGCCGTATGAGACTTTGATGACAACACACTTGGAACAGGTTTTCAGCTTACAGTAAAGAAAATGTGTAGATCTCAATTCAGTTGGCCTCACATTAATATCTAGTATAATTTGAGGCAAACTGTTATGTGAAACATCCACAGATTTCTCACAGATACAGTACAGAACCTAAGATAGTTTCATGTCCTTTTAGAGAGAGCACTGAGGGCACCCTTGAGCAAACCTGAACTCCAGGGCAGGCCTGGAGATCAACTGGTACTGAGTAATTATGTCTTCATTATTACTTTCTGTGTCCAAAACAGGTTGGCACCATCCAAATTACCTGTTATAAATACTCTCTGATATATGCTATGTTTTAAAACATGCCTGGGAATTAATCAGGAGAGCACTATTTGGAATAAGCTAAAACTAGGCTGAGGACAATTTAACGATGTGGATGACTAACATCCAACACCTGAACCCTTGCCTTATCTCACTTTAATTTGCTTGTAGAGATGTAGCTAGTGCCAGACACTTTTCTAGACTCCAGAAACCACATCAACTCTTTATTTCTCTGTTAACTGCAACAGGAGCTTAAATCATAAAATCATAGAATAGTTAGGGTTGGAAAGGAGATTAAGATCATCTAGTTCCAACCCCCCTGACATGGGCAGGGACACCTCACGCTAAACCATGTCACACAAGGCCATGTCCAACCCATCCTTGAACACCACCAGCGATGGAGCATTCACAACTTCCCTGGGCAACCCATTCCAGTGCCTCAC
>JASSUY010018634.1:27048-65810 GCA_032466535.1 Forpus xanthops | reverse complement strand
CTCAATGTAAGAAGGACATGGAACTGTTGGAACAAGTCCAGAGGAGGGCCACAAGCATGGTCAGGGGACTGAAGCACATTCCCTATGAAGAGAGGATGAGAAAGGTGGGGCTGTTCAGCCTGGAGAAGGCTGCATGGAGACCTCATAGCAGCCTTAAAGTATCTGAAGGGGGCCTATAGAGATGCTGGGGAGGGACTCTTCATGAGGGACTGTAGTGATAGGACAAGGGGTAACAGTTTCAAACTTAAACAGTGGAAGTTTAGACTGGATGTCAGGAAGAAATTCTTTCCTGTAAGAGTGGTGAGGCACTGGAATGGGTTGCTGTCAAGTTTTAAGCCTCTTGGGCAGTTCATTCACTCACTCTCCCCTCTTTCTTCCTTCCAGCTCCCTGGAGGATGGGGAGAATAATTAAAAGAATGCAACTTCCACAGGTTGAGATAAGAACAGTCCAGTAACTAAGGCATACCACAAATCACTACTGCTACCACTAATAATAATTATGACCAAGGAAATACAAGGGAAGAAAATACAACCGCTCACTACTCCATACCAAGCCCAACCCATCAGCCAACTCAACTCTTCTGGGCCCCTGCCTCTCGTTTTTACATCCTGGGCATGACGTGCTGTGGTATGGAGTACTTTTTTGGTCAGTTTGGGACAGGTGTTCTGTTTCTGCTTCCTCACAGCTTCTCCTCCTCCTCCCTGGCAGAGCATGAGACTCAGAAATTCCTTGCTTGGACCAAAACACTACCAAGCAGTAACTGAAAAATTTGGTGTTATCAGCGCTGTTCCCAGGCCAAAAGTGAAAAACACAGCGCTGCACCAGGTACCAAGAAGGAGAAAAATGACTGCTACTGCTGAACCCATGACTGTTGCCCAAGGCAGTTGTGGATGCTCCATCACTGTCAGTGGTCAACGCCAGGTTGGACAGAGCCTTGAGTGGCATGGTTTAGTGGGAGGTGTTCCTGCCCATGGCAGGTGGGTTGGAACTAAGTGATCTTAAGGTCTTTTCCAACCCTAACTATTCTATGATTCTATGACTTGCGATTTGGCTAGGAAAACTAGTGTCCTCATTGGCCTTACATACAGCTATACTCATATGAACCACACAGTACACTGCCACCCCCACCCTGACACCAATGTATGGTAGTGTGCACACTCTTCAGGAATACAAACTGCCAACAGAGAAAAGTAATAATCTCAAGGCTTGCATCATTTCACAGCCGAGTTGTTTGAAGACAGGCTAGCTATTACATAAAGCAGCTGTGTTAACTGTTTTTCCATTCATTCATTTATAGACTTGAACAGTTTTTTTAAGTCAGTTGAAACTCTTTTCCTCATTGCAGGTTTTTGTTCAATAGACAAGAATCTTAGCTGCAGAAAAAAAAAAAAAAAAACAAAAACAAAACCACAGAAAAACAACAAAACAAAAAAACAAACAAACAAACCAACCACAAAGGTTTCCGTTATATGTCAATATTTAGAGACATGTTTAAAGCGGAAGCCTGCTAAGGTTCTCCAGATACATTACAGTATTGGCTGGAATTCACCATGACACAACAGAACTATCATCTTTGCAAGCTTGTGTAACCTCCCTTTCCACAAAACTGGCTGTTGCTTTGTTGTATGTCTTGGTATTATGAGACAATCTAAGGACCAAAGACCCTATCCCTCTGTTTCCAAAACAGAATAATCCAACAGTAAAGAGAAAGTGCATTTACACAGATTTAGGTTTCAGCGCCTAGAAACTAGGGTTTCTTGCTACATTATTCCAACTAGAAAAGCTCCATAAAAAAACTGCAATCCAGAATTAATGATGAAAACCACTGCAATCTGAGGAATAAATGTTGCTAGAAGGTTTTGCATTTGGATGATGTTTTTCTGCATGCCATCATGCAAAACCAAGGCAGAAAGCTGCAGTTAAATGAGAAGATGACATTTAAAACCAGAGTTAGACAAGAAACAAAACCCCATACATCAGGTTAACAGGGATATCTTTTCAGCTCTTTAATATTTCATTCTTAAATCTCCTTCACCAAGAGAACATCTGCTCATATTTTTCAAACTGAAATGCACTTCTGGTATTATAGTGAAAAATTTCTTTTCATCTCTGCACTGGTACTAACAAATACACAGATAGGAAAGGAAACACTTGAAAGCTTCTCCTAAATTCTAAACTTTATGGGTTTTATTCCATTTATTTTGGATATTTTTCTGATACCACCATAAACAATTGTGCCTGCAGACCTGAATTTCTCTTCAATCATCCTCTTAATCCCTCCTTTCACTTTCCCATTGTTTAAGGGAATATATTTCTCCCCTTTTAAATTCCACCCATTCATCTTCCATGATCTAGATTCCTTAAAACAACAACCAAAACAAACATCACCATGAACATTACAGTCTATCACACTAAATAGCCTTCCATTACTTTGCCTTCTGGCCTGCCATCACTGCTACATCAGTATTTCCAGATATTTAAAAGCATTATCTCCTTTCAGTGGCCAAGAATTTTTCTACTGAACTGCTTGGAAAAAACATTGGGAAGCTTATGATGAAGGGACTTTTCTCCCCACCCTCCCAGTAGTAGGGTGGTTAGATGTTTGAATAGTCAGGGTTGTTCTCTCCAATTCAAATCAAGTCAAAGTTGTAATAGAATGTTCCAAGTTGCAGGCTTTAGAAGCCTTCCTCCTGATGGCCACCATTACATTGCTTTAAAAAAACATTCTCCATCGGAGAAAAGATTTCTTAAAATCCATTACTACTCCATAAACGTCTCATACAAAAATATTCACATAATGAACTGCAGTTATGCACATTATATTTACCTGGTGAAGAATGAATCTATTGTGTGCAGTGAAACATATCTGTTCTGCACTAATACATGCACATAGTAAGTTACCTAGTGAAATAACACATCAATCATAGCTTAACACTAAGCCTGCACCCGTATAATGCCATTTCCAGTTCATTAAATAAAAGCAGCTGCAGAATCTGCAGTTGCGCTAGATTGTCAAGGCTCAGCAAGAGGTTAGGAAGAAATGTACAGTGAGCTTGCAAGTCCTTTGTTGTGGGTAGGGAAACACTATTTCAAGTGCTGTAACAATGATCATTGTGAACTGTAAAGATTATGCATGCACCACAAATATACCTCCACTGGGCAGAGCCTTCAGCTCCTAGCTAGGCATCACACTATATAAATAACACCACAGCAATAGCTGGAGTAGTGACCCACCAACACAGGTACTCAACTCCTGAATGTGAACTCTACTACAGCAATTTTCTTTGGGGACACCACAAACCTGCTTATGTATTTTAATGAAAACTTGACAGTGAAATAGTCTACTCCACTTAGTTCAAAGTTCGCAGGCTAAGGTCAGGTGAGCTTTCTGCTAGTGTGCACGCAATGTTCTACAATGCGTATAAAATCTGCCAGGGAGTTGGGCCTTGATTTGTAGATTAGGAGGAGTTTGATCAATTTTCACACACATCTGAACACTGTCAGAGTTAGGCATGCATATTTTTACTCTACCTTGAACTTCTAATAGTACATTTAGAAATAATCATTCCCTTGGGAGTACATGAAGACCAGATGCACTTTTCTCTGTGCTGCATCTTTGAGACTTTCTCCTCAAAAGAAAATACTGGAAGACTATGAGACCTCTTCATTTTAAGTGTAGCCTCATTTTGATATGTAGATGCTCCAATACAGCAATAATCAAGCCACTGTTACACTAAAAAGCAAAAGCTGGATATATTTATGCCATCTGTAGCATTTTTTAATTTTGTTCTTTAGTGTTAACACAGCCCATCATTTACACTTTTCATTCTGTAATGGTGTTTCAAAGTTACATGACCTTTGCATGGTACCTTTATAAGTGCAGCAGTTCTCCAAACAAAAGATGACTCTCTCACCTTGTTGAAGTGAGAGTTTCTCTCCTCACATTTCCTTTAGTAACTATATTTAGCTGCTGTTGCAGCATTTCACAGCATGAAGGTGCAGTCCACTTCAGAGAGGCATATTGTGGGCAGAAGGGAGAAGAGGCAGACGCTGATGTTAAGCATGTGTTCTAGTCCAAGCTTAAGCAGTCGTAACCTGGGATTTTCAAAAACTCAGAAACACGCTATCTGTTCTACGTACATGCATATCAGCTAACAGTAAAACTAAATTAGGAAAATATTACTACAACAGCTACCTTTCCCCATTTCAGTGGTCCTTAGTTTACCTTTCTACGCTCTCCACCACAGATGAGAAGATTCAGCGAGCTGGCTCTCCTCAGTGTGTGACACATTGAGCAGACTTTTTCCCCAACAACAGGTTTCTCTGATCTCTTCTTATCAACAAGGGCAGAAATTCCACCTTCAGGTATGCTTTACCTGTCTCTTTTCTCTATGGTTCTGTACCATCCGCTACCCTAATTTGAGAATTTAAGAGACTGACCAAAATATATTGAAGTTACCTTCATAACATCTGCTTGAGATTGATAGGAATGTCAGTTAACTGTACAGCTGAGCCCAAAATCTACTGAACTACAATGTAGGATTTCTAACTAGTGACAGACTTCCTTCCCCCAACAGTCCTTAATTTTCAGTGTGAGTTTATCTTCACAGTAAAATTCTGCATTCTGTAAGTATTGACCAGCAGCAGACATTTCAACAGGAGATGTGGTCAAGCAGAAAAGAGGATGATAGCTGGGAACTGGCAACCAAAAGCCACTCTAATTTTACCTATGGCTTTAAAAAAAATAAACCACATCAAAATCACCTTCTCAAATCAAGTATCTGCAAACACAACAGAAACCACTTCAAGGTGTTTAAAGGGAATCAAGCTAGTCAGGCTTCCTTCCCTCAGCCACTCCTCTTTTGGGCAATAAGAGTTGGCTTTAAAATTTAACTTCTAGTTTAGCAATTATCTACTGAAATAAGAGATTTTTTTCAATTAATACCTTCCAAAAATACCTTTTAAAAATCCATTTTACTCAAAAAAAGGTAAACTGTAATTCTCTGTAGGGAAAAAAAAATAAAAAAATAAATCAAGCCAATATGGGTTCTGTCAACAGTATTTTTCACTTTCATGTATTCAAAGAAAACCCTTAAGCAAGTCCAATATCCATGTTAAATAAACTCATTTTCTCCACACAGGAAGACAAATACTGTGAGAGACTATTGCATTTGACTGTGCCAGTCAGCAGAGGACATAACTCTATTTTGTACTTTGACCCACAAAATGAGTATTCCTGAGATAAAGCACAGGAAAAGTCAGGAATCTAAATACACTTCTCTTACCATAAATTAGTGAAAGACTTTACAGAGCAATGAAGAACAATGAAAAGCTACTTATGAGAATTTTGTTTTAGTTATGGGTAATGATAAGACCTAGGATGCTAAACCAAGAAATGCACTGCCATGCAAGAACAAAGCACAGTTCCTGAGGGCACACAAAAGACAACTGCCTCACAAGAAGAGAGAGATCACTGCTTGTCTTATGAATAATGGGAAATACAGTTATTTTGGGACATGAGCAACTAAATCAGGGTAAAAACACAAAATGGAAAAGAAACCTACTGGATTTGAGTAAAATAGATAAAACTTCTTCAATATTTTGACAACAGCTCTTTGAATTGTGCAAGGTAAACATGGGGGGTTCTATGAAAGGAATAGCAAAGTATGCATTTAAGAATGACCAATAAAAACCTGAATCATAGATAGTAATTAAATGCTTCAAACAACATGACATTCTAAACTAAGAAGCAGATCTTATTTCAGTTACTATGACTTTAGCTATAAAGGTGAAGGATTTGATCCTTGCTGAGACAAGCAGATGTGAAAGAAAAAGAATCCTCACCCCTTAAGGGGGTAAGTCAGTCAAGCATGAGGACATGTTACTGTAGCAGTAAATTAATGGTGCTAATAGCTCAGCATTTTTTATTTCCTCCTAAAAATGGTATTCTGTTTCAGCAGCTAAAGCTGATGCCTGACACATTCTAGTCTACTAGTAAGTATTCTCTCTTCCACTCCCCAAACCATGCCTTTATGGGAGGCTATATGTGGAAATATTGAGTAACTTGCAACTTCCAATGTGTTGCCCTCATTCTGTGCAATCTCCTTCAGATCCACTCATTTCTGTTGATCTACAGGTTGATACAATGTAATTCTAGGATTTGATTGCTTCCATCATACTGAATTTTGTAAGCAGAGAAACTCAAACACAAGGTTTAGAAAAAAAAATATGCACTGCTAAACACATTAAACAAACAAAACCCAGAGAAAAGCACAACTGTATCATGTCTTGCACCCCTACCAGCAGGCATACCTGTCACTCAGCAAAGTTCATTATTCCCAGTAAAAAACATGGCAATTTTTTAATACCCTGTGAACCTGATCACCAGGGACATATTGTACATGAACCCTCTGCAGCAGAAACAGAAACCAAATTGTTGGGTCACAAAAATAAAACCAAGTTTAACTGCATTGTGCCATGTGCAAGTCCAAGAGCCTTCGTGCTTATGGACATACAAAGCAAGTTATTATGAGACAGAGACAATAAGCAATTCCTTAAAAGTTTTATAAAATCTCTAAATCTGCTGTTTCACAATGCCTTGTAACTATTACACAACAGTGAGAGCAAGGACTAAACTTTTTGTTGGGTTCTTTGTTTGCTTTTAATAGAACTACACTTTAAGAACTGGACTACATCTAGAATGAGAATGCTGCACATTGGAATAGAGATGGAACCAATTCATCACGACAGATGAAGAAAGCTATGACAAAGCATGTGGAAAGTTACACCGAATGTACACAGGATTGCATATAAAAACTTTGCATAAAATGAAACTGCAGGCAGACATGTACACCCAGCATCAGCAGGTGGCATTAGCCGAGCATATTTAACATGTTTCTTCTTAGCTGAAGCCTTACGCTACTTGGAAAAAACGTTGACAACTATGCATTAATTAAATTGTAAAGCAGCAAACAGTGATGCTAGTAATAGTTATATGCCCACAGGAGGCAAATCAGATGTGTCAGTCTCTAAGGAAAAGGCTGGTAAGCCTTCAGATTGAGAAAAGCCTATTACTTATTAGTGGGAAATACACAGTACTTTCCAGTTCTGACAGCTGAGTTCCTTCAGGAAGGAATTATCCCTGAATGAGACTATAGAAAACACAGAGTAACTTACCAGTTAAATGTTAAAATATGTGAAGCAGGATGCTAGGAGGAGTGTCAGATCAACATTGAGATAGTTAGGGTAAGTTACTGCTTAAGCAGGTGTTCACAGTATCAATAAAAAGGAAGAATTTGTTAAAACTTTCAAGGCTTTGAAGCCACCAACTGAAAGGATTTTTATTTCTGGAAAAAATTGCCATTACAAGGTACCCATTGAAGCAAAACAGCACACTCAAGTTACCTGGCTCTTTTTGATGATTTCGGTTTTTATTCTGTGCCACATCACTGTACTGGTCTGCAATGATTACCAACATAGTAGTACAGCCACCCTGGACTTGCCCAGGAAGAGGACTTGCCCTGTGGTTTATTCCAAATTCTTTCAAGACTCAAGACACATTTAAGAAAGAAAATGCACACTTGCTTTTAGCAGATAATTTCACACCTGTTCTGGGAATGGATTTAGGAAAAGGAAGGACTATATGAAGCATATGCAAGTAGGACAATCCTGTTAAAGAAACAGTGCAGTCCTATCTATGCACACATCTTCAAGAAAGCACCCATCCTACTGTGCAGTACCTCCAGTAATGCATCAGGCGAAACACTAGCACCCAGTCCCTCAGGAAGTGAGCATAGTCCCTGACCTCCCCGTATCCATCAGGGAAAACAGGGGAAAAAAATACCATATCAACCCTCTGAGAAAGGGCATTCAGGTCTCCAAGATATGAATTAGCTTTTCAAACCATTTTCAATTAGACATCACTACCTCCATGCTAAGTGCCTGTTTGTGCTATAGGCTGGCCTGGCAAAGATAGGCTGGCTATTTTTAAGCCAGCAGATGTGGCCCAATTCCATAGAAATCTTTCCTGCTGGTGTATATCGGGGTAGGTTAAGAAACACGCACTAGATTGGTTCCCCAAACGAAATCTCCACTGGCGGGAACTGAAATGCTACACAGATCAGCTATGTATCACTTGTGCAGGTTAACCCCTGCACAGCACAAGCCTCTCATGCAGAGAGCCAAATAGTCAATATCTAAGGAAATTTACTGATACCCAGAGAAACAATAGTTTAGAGTATCAAGTAGCAACAGCTAAACTCAACTTCATTGTTGTTCCCTGCCAAGTCAAGCCTTTATCATCTTCTGGCCCAGAACACTGCACAAGACATTCTCAAGGCTTTGTTTTAACAGAAACCAGGCACATTGTTTCCATCCAATTTCCCACTTCATAAAACCGGAGTTGTTTTTTACCCCCTGGATCCATCCTTGATCTTTTAGACAAAAAAAAAAATCTGTGCCTTTCCTGTGTGCCACTTCTTTATCAAATTATCTGCCCCTTAGCCCCACCTCTGCTCAGCTTTTCTTCTGTACCTGCTCCATACATCTTTTCCTTTTTCTGGCTAGATGATGTATTCAGAGAATCCACTTGGAAAATAAAACAGTACTTTGCAAAAGCTTTGATCTATTTATCATTTGCACACTACTCCCTGTTCCAATCTCTTTCAGATTTTTATTGTTTACTATAGCCACAAAAAAAAAGAAACAACACAACCAAGTCACAAACCAACAAAACATCACATGCTGAATACTTCACAGAATCTTAAACCAAAAAACTGTTAGTTTCACATGCCATTGTGGGAAAACTCCTCCTAAAATAAGAACTACTTACCAAAACCATTATATATTTTTAGCATCCTGTAAAGATTCTCCCATTCATTTTAAGTTTGGTGATTCTTGCAGTTACAATCTCAAGCATACTTTGTTACACTGAAACAAAGACCTTTATAAAGCAGGAAGATGTAAGCCTAGCTTGTTCATCACACTCTTCCTACATAAAGAGCAAGCCAAAGGGGCAGGAGCACAACACTATTTGAAAACAGCTTGCTTTGGTTTTAAGGCTATACAGCCATATACTCTCTCAGTCACTTCACATATTGCTCCACAGTTTCTATTTGCCCCTCATTAAGCAATCTGAAGACTGAGATCTCTTGCATACGACTCCACTCAAGAAAGAGGCCACATTGACAATTTTGCAAAAAAGGGGAAAACATCAATCAGATAAATTCTAAAGATAAAATAAAGGATCTGTGAAAAATTATAATTATATATCACTTCTGCTACCATGAACAGAATTGTAATTAACGGAACTGTAATTAAGAACAGCTTCCTTCTTGAATGCCCAATATGTTACGTAATTATATTTCAATGCATGCAAATTCATACAAGTTTTAAACACTTGTTTCTTCATCTATCAGGTTCTTCTGGGAGTAACTTTCTGTAAAATGGCATGTGGTGCCAGTAACAGCAATGCAAGTGTTAAGTACATTCTGAGAGACAAGGTAAGGGATATTGCCATTCTTCTGTCACATTTTAACAAAAACTATGCTCACAATTATTCTGATTGCCTGCTGCAACATATATTGGGATATAAGAAAAATTTCTCTACAGTAAAATAGACCTTGGGTATATTAATAGAATCCTTTAAGGCCTTCAAGGTTGGCTAATTTTTACCACTTTCATGGCAATTTTAATTACTTACTTGCATCAAAATTTTGTTTTACCATTAAGTTCCTGTTGCTTCCCACACATTCATAGCCATTAATAATAAAATTATCAGACTGATGCTATTCCTCATGGAAAAAAACATTTCCTCTACTAAGAACAAGCAGGTCAGGTGGCACTAGTGTTCTTATGGCTAACAAAAGTGGTGGGGTAGAATTTAAATAGTAAATGAATAGTGTAGGGGAAGTAAAATAGCAACTGATGCTTAACAGCAGTTCACTGTGAAATGCTTTCACGAATGCCTTCCCTTATATGTCCAGTTATGTAGGTGATTATTTTGTTATTCTTTCAGCAAAAGAGCTTAAACCAAAGAACACCTATCCTAGGATACAGAGGTCCCAAGGGTTTGAGCTCCCAATGGTCTACCTAGCAGTAGCTTCAGGATTTTCTTTCAAGTTCACAAGCTTGCTGCTGCAGCCCCACCCCCATGCCTTTTATTTTTCTTCTAGGGAACAATGGCCAAAGCTGCTTGGCAGGGAGTTCTGGGCAGTGCCATCCAAAACATCAATCAATGACTTCATAAAGGTCAGAGTCACTGCATGCCAAGGCCCAGAAATTTTCCATTTCACCGATGAGCTTTCTTTCACATCCCAAAAATAAATTTCAGCCAGAAGAAGCGAAGTTATCTGCAAACCCACCATCTCAAGTTCTGGTTTAAGCATTCCCTCAGCTCTTCCTCACCATTGGGCATGGGGGGGGGGGGGTTAGGAGGGTTAGGGGGTTCACCCTAGCACCAGAATGACAAAAATCTCACATCAGCCACCTAATCAACTCAGACCTCAAACACAACTGGTAACACCTTTGAGAATATCAAGCCCAGAAATCATTTTGAGAAACACTCAATAGAAGAAAGGAGAAAAAGTGTAAAGGCTTAGGAGGTACATCTTTGTCAGATACAGTTTAAATTACTGCCTTATATTTAGGTTGCGTTGTGGGTGCTTGACACTTCTACCTTCATTACAGAATTTGCATTTCAGTCTCTGCAAACCAAAATACAAAGGGTGGATATACTCCCTGAATAAGCCCACTTGAATATGCCCTTTCTGATACTGGACAAGAGCTGGACAGTCTACCTGGAGTTTCCAGTAAATTAAGGAAACCAATTTAAGTGTGTTTTAACTAAATTTAAAAAATAAGGTATACTCAAGAATGGGCTTTCTTTTTCTTGGAAAAGAATGCCTCCCAGAAAGAGGGCTTCTGGAAAGAGATGACAACGGAACAAGGCTTTAAGGTACATGCTCCTATATAACTGAAACAAAGATCTAGTCCTCTCTCAAGGGAGGTACACATAGCCTAGACAGGTAACAGATAGAAAGAGCAAGAGCCACTGGTGGTGATACCAAAGGTAAAAAACCTTTGTATACAAATAATACCATGAAGAGTCTTTGTTACAATTTCAGTTTCAGTAGTTTCTGGTAGTTTCAGTGAGTTTCTGATGATACTGCATTGTTGGATAATAAAACATCCCACAAGCCTGGCAAAATGGCCACAGCACTTACAGAAAGCAATGAAACAGATTATCTGTGTACCTGCATGTCCTAGGTTCAGCAGCAGCAGTCATTAATTTATCATTAAAATTTTAGTGGTATTTTCAGAGGGATTTTAGCTTTTTGAGACCACATTTTAAATTGTTGTTTAAGCACCTAAAAGTAGAGTTAGACATCTGCTAGAATTTTCAAAAGCATCTAGCACTTCAGATACCTTCCTTGGTGAGAACTGGCTACAGCTGCCTTCCACTCAGGAACAGCAGCCAGCATTCCTCATCCAACAGACTAATAATTCTTATGCAGCTCATCAGAAGTGCTATGTAAAAACAATAACAGGCTGTGAAGTCATTATTCATTTCCAAAACAACACAAACCACTTCCATTAAAACTAGTGTATGTACAAAATACATCTGAATACCACTAACCACAAACTGTACCAGCTAGCACTAACAGGCACATATGTCCTGTGCCTGCTGTACCTCTATAACCCAGAAAAGCACATTTATTCAGTTTTATGTCTTTTAGACAATAACTTGCTAGCACGCAAGGTGTTGCCACAGCACGATAGAACTATTAGCTCACTTTACAATAAGACCAATTGTATGTTAATAGAACAACAGAGTGCTGCTGGTTTGGTTCTTGATTTTATACTCCTAGTTTGATTAGAAATTTTGCCAATCACAGAATTAGTTTTAATCCAAGAAGTAAATATTTTACAAATTCTATTATTTTTTTTTCAATCAATGCTTTACTGTTTGGCAAGAGAACCCACCTTTGCTACTAAACCCCTTAAGGTCCTCTTTTGTTTCCTACCACACTACCATACATACTAGAAATACTCCCAAAATGCAAGAGTTGTTACATATATTCCCACTATAGACTATTTTTCTTATCCTACTTTTGTACAAAACAGCTGCCACCAATCACTGTCAGATGCAGGTAGTGGAGCAGAAGAATCACTGCACCAATCAGAGATGAGAGTTTCTAGGTCAACGTTTTCACTAAAAGGAGTAAGTCAAATGAGATGCAAATACCAGGACCTGTACAGAAGAAGTGCATTCAACTTAAATATGACAGGCTTAACAATAAAGATAACAAAAAAAAAATTGCAACTAGAGCTGACTAAATATTAAAAATAATTTTGCATTGCTGTTAATTTGAATCTTTAAAAGCATTTGCTGTTGTTCTTTTTCCCTCCTTTGCTATCTTCTTTAATGGAAGACTAAGAGAGGGTCAGAAAAATGAAATCTCAGAAAAAGCAAACCTTGAATACTCTACTATTACTTTGGAAATGGAGTGTTGTATTCAGCTACAGAAAATAGCTCTTCAAATTTGAAAGGTCAGCTGCAAAGCTTGGCTTCAAAAGCGACTCACAATCACAACACCAGAGAACAGAAATAATTTTTTCTGTGCCAGATAACAAGTACAGGATCCTGGAGACCATTGTTTTCAGGCAAAACCAGTGACTGAGCCAAATATTCCTTGGTGTCAACTTGCCCGTCTCTTGTGAGACAGCATAAAGTCCCATATCTCAGAGAGTAAGAGCTAAGCAATAGGAAGCAGTTCCCCTAGTCATTGCCCCCACAGCTCTACACACCTGTGGGCTCTGCACCAACTCCTCTTCCCCTAACAGCTGCAGGCTTCGAACACCACTCAATACAAATGGGTTTAGTGGGCTCTTCTACCAACCAGTATACACTGCTGTTCTTGCTACACCCTGTTCCTCCTCAAAGCCCCAAATTGCTTTTATGAATATCATGAATGAGAACTAGAGGATCTAACACACCAGTCCAAGATGCTAGAGCCCAACCCCTTCCCTCTCACTTTTGTTCACAGAAAAGCAATGTTCAAATGTGGAGACTGAAATACAAACAAACCTTTAGAATCAATTTTAATGTTATGACTTCATAACAGTAGTAATGGAAAATTACTGAGGTGCATGATATCCAGAGAAAAAAATAGGGTACAGTTAGAGAACACACTGAGAATCCTTGTACAAGATAAACTGCTGTAGTTGACATAGTTTAGGCCTTTATGACCTTAGTACAAAATGAGTTTAAGAAAAACAGGCTAGAAGAACAGGACATGAAGATAGGGAGTATCTGGAATGGCAGGGGCCCAGGATGGGCTGCAGTTTAACTGATAAGTAGGAGGACAGTACTATTGTTATGTCTGTGGTGTTAACGAGCCAATTAAGCTGGTATAAGCACCTACTGGGCATGCTTCAAAGACTGCCAGCAGTGATGAAGACTGTTGGAAAAAGTAAACGACCCCAAAAGATCACCACCACAGTTTTGTCCACATGCCTGTAACTTTCTGGAAAATGATGTAATACATACATAGCCTCATGAATATGTATGAGTGCTCCGTAGCTATATAAAGACTGCTTGCATAGCAATATGGGGACACAGGTTAGGAGAAGTTATCCCCCGTGTCTCCCGGCACCACAGTAAAGAATACCTGCTTGCCAACTAGAAAACTTCGTTGGCAAGTTTGTTCCTGGAGTTTTCTCCAAATCAAGACAGAAATGGAAATAGATTTTTTTGTTCGGTGAAATTCACAGACTGTAGGTATGTTAGATTAATTCTTTACCCTCCCCAGTAAAAGCTACACAACAAATTCCAGGTGTATTTAGGTAAAAACATCTGCCGAACAATGTCTATTTATACTGGCAGTAAGCACTGCATAATTGACAATGCTCATTTTCTACAACGGAATGCGAATCCATCCACACTCACCTAAGTAAGTGCTGGTTATATAACTACTACTCATTTATTAGCCTTCTACCACCAAAAATTTAATGCACAAAAACCTACGAAGTGACTAAAAATTCTTGTCTGCTGGAGCCTATCAATATCTTCAGTGGTACTAACAGACAGCATATTACTCTGCAGCCACACATTTCCCTATCCTCTCCTTTTTCATGTCACCTCATTTGATGGAAGAATCAAAGCATCAAGTCTTTTTTTTTTTTTTTTAACCCCAATTCAATCAGGCAAAGAACTCTTTGAAGAGATTTTTTTTTCAAATCTTATTTATCTTTTTGGTTTTTCCCCCCTCTTCATTAGGAAGAATCTTCCCAACAGACTGTCTGATATTCCAAAGGTTCATAACACTAATTCTACAACAGATGTGACATCTCTGAAAGCAATACTCTGATCGTTTATTTATGGGCTTTACTCTTTATTTCCACTTAAGAAGAGACCTTGAATGTCTTTTTGTACGTCCAACATATATTTAGAAACTTGAAATGCAGCATCCAGTCATCAAAAAAAACATGAAAACTAAAGAGTTTAAATAAAAAAAATTAAAAACTATTTGTGGCTACAGCTTAAGGCTGTCATGGAAAGCAATATATCAAAATACTTCCATTAATGATTGCCTTGCAAGCACTGCAAAGTTGAAAGCCTGATACTGAGGTTCTTTTCTCTGACAGCATAGCAATTTAAGCCATAACTCACAGTTTGCTCACTCACTCTCCCTTCTTTCTTCCCCCTGCTCCTGGAGAGATGGGGAGGAGAATCAAAAGAATGTAACTCCCACAGGTTGAGAGGTTAAGAACAGTTTAGTAACTAAGGTATAACACAAATCACTACTACTACCACTAATAATGACCAAGGAAATACAATGGAACAGAACACAACTGCTCACCATCTCATACCAAGCATGACCCAGCAGTGATCTAACCCCCTCTTCCAGGTCCCCTGCCCCTGTTTTTACATCCTGGACATGATGTGCTGTGGTATGGAATACCCCTTTGGTCAGTTTGAGTCAGGTGCCTTGTTTCTGCTTCCTCCCGGCTTTCCCTCCTCTCTGGCAGAGCATGAGGCTCAGAAATTCCTTGGTCAGACCAAACATTAGTAAGCAGTAACCGAAAACATCGGTGTTATCAGCATTGTCCCAAGGCCAAAAGTCAAAAACACAGTGCTGCACCAGCTACCAAGAAGGAGAAATATGGCTGCCAATGCTGAACCCATGACAGATGGGAATTCATATTACTGTGTAAAAAAAGGTGAATGTAATGCAAAAATAAAGCAAATTCAAAATGGTTTCATTTCAGAAGTCAAGAAGCACACCACTTTTTTCAGCAACACAGAGGAAAAGACACCAGAATTTTCTCCTGACCCTTGGTAACGGAGAGAAAGCAGGAATAATCCAAAGCAGCAGGAACCAGAAAATTCAGTAATCACTGACAATCTGTATGATTACAAAAAGCTTTGTGAATCACTGTACTGTTAAAAAAATCTTCAGTGACAAACACATGTTAACATGTTTCAACTCCCTTATTATAAAGGGCACCAAGAAGGGATTAAAAAAACAAAAAAAAATTCACTGTTTTCCATTTGTACTCTGATCATATTTTGAAAATTTCTTCCTTAATTTTATAAAGGACTACTAAAACAGAAAACTGGCCTGGTAACATGCCATAATACTCAAGCACATAAAAAGAATGAAGCAGGGAAAGGCACAGACATAAATCACAGCCCTCCATACCTAAACGATATCTGCAGAAGCACATGCTTTTAGTTATTAGAGAGCAGCTGTAGAACTGAACAGCCTACATTTCTCTAGCCAAATGAGCTTAATGCTCCTTTCTAGATCAAGGAGAGTTGGTTGAGATTTATCCTGAATTGTTCCTTGCAGCTGATAATACTGAAGAAACATCTCAATAAAGAACCATGTATTTTGGAGCTTCCAAATATGCAGCTTCCGTAAGCTCCAAAATGGCACTGGAACTGTTGATTATTTAAAGTTTCAGAATAGAAACTTCAATAAAAAAATACATTCTCATTTATTTTTATAGCTCCAATTTACGTTCATATAGCATTGGGGAAGATATTATAAAAATGTCACATTTTTATAATTCAAGCAGAAATTCTGATCACCACCTCAGAACTGAGGTACAGCAGTTTGCATAAAATCAGAAATACAGGTTTTTAAGAGCAAGAAACTGAAAACCTCGGGAGTGCAAAGAACCCAACTAGAGCTGCATGCTCAAAACACAAACCCACACTTGATTTGTTCCCTTTTTCGCTTATTCAGATCTTCAAAAAGATTTTTCAGGCTTGCAGCAGAATTACTAATGGAAATGCAGTTACCTTTGAGCTGAAATTAAAGAGAGCCCTGCTAAAAATTACAGTGCATTCATTTCTCAATTATACTTGTTTTGTAAAGAAGAGAAGGCAAGCCCTGGTCAAAACTCAGACCAATTTCATCTAGGAAGAATGTCTACAGAGTGTAAGACAACAGAAGGGATGAGAGGAACTACTGGAAGAGGTAAACCAAGGCAAACACACAATTTCCTTGCCTTGATTTTCTGTTTAAGTAATGGACAAAATGTATCACTTCACTGATCTTGGCTCTTACACTGTGTGTGGTTAGTTTTGATTTTCTTTTTAGATTGCATTCATCAAGACTCAGGAGTGTAAAAGCAGTTCTTCAATCAGTGTTTTTTTCCCCTCTCTCTTTCCTCAGGGCAAATACAGATGCCTCCAACCCAGTGTCTCCAGCCCACAAAGACTGATACTAATAGTAAACCTATTTCATTTAACCTGTTAGTTCAGCTGCTCAAAGGAGGTCAGGAGGTTCCAGCTCCTGTTTTAGCATTGTTGCGCATTTAAGATACAAAACAGGTAGCAATGCATTTCAGAATATCACCCAGTTCCTCTTAAATCTCCACTATATACCTCAGATGAACTGGCAAAGCTTAGAGCAGTATCTATTCCAGACAAAGAACAGATACATATTTATAAAACAAGTGTTGTATAAACAACAGAAAACTCAGATATAGTGTTTATATAGAGAGTAATATATATGAAATAGAACACTGATAGGTAGCATTTGTTCTGTTGGTAGCTTGTGTGAGTTACAGCAAGGCAAGGACCTGAAAACACAGGCAAAGCTCAAGAACACAAACATGAGCAAGTGATAGCTCCAGAAGCTGTTAGTCTAGGAACAGGTATCTTCCATCAGGCAGTTAAAAAGACACCAAATCAAAGACCTGCAGGATGCTACTGAAATACATGTGGAAAAAGTCATGTGGATCAAGGATTTTGCTTATGTCCAATCACTTACATGATACTATTTAACTGCTGTCAAACCAAAACATACAAAGGAAAAAAATTTATGGTTGGCTGAAGGGACATTCCATTGTTTGTCTTTTTCATTTTCAGGAACACAAGTTCATGATACTGACAAGTAACAAGTGGAAACAAAGAAGAGCATGCATGCAAATTAGAATCGTCTTTCAGAATGACATAAGGATCTTATTTCTCTAAGAGTTCAAGCAGTATTAATACATTGATATCAATAAAACTAAAAATGTGGGTACTGCAAGAACTTGAGGATTGTATACTGCAATACCTCACCATGATATAAATTATAATAATTTTTAAAATGCAAGTCAGTTACACATACCAAGAATAAAAATATGGATTCCTTGCAATACACCAAACTCAACTAACCATAAGATTTAATTTCCTTACATTAACAAGTCACAAATTACGAGGAACTCCTCCCCCCACACACACACCCACCCCCTGGTAAAACAATCAGTTTATTCCTGTGAGGTGACGCAAGCTTGTTACCCACACAGCATGCAAACTGTACAAAAGCACATTAAGCATACTTGATAATAATTTCATGGTGCACAACATAACAATTTTTAAAAGTTACCAACAGATGTGGGACCTTTAAAACACTGCATTGGTTATGAGCCATAGCTCCCTTATATTAAAAGAGGTTTCAAGTACACAGCACGCTTAAATGAATGGAAAACATGCCCATGCTAATACTTGCAGGTCCAAGAGCACAGAGCTTTACAAAAGCTATTTATCATATTTGATCTTCACCTATCATTCAAGAAATACCCAGATTGTATTTGAAGATGTATCTTAATTTTTTCCCAACCACTCTCTTAGTTCTTTTGTACATATCCTGGCTAAGTAATTAAACTCAATTGTTATTCACAGAATTCTAACAAGCCAAGATTTCTCATGAGTACTGTTAGGGCAAAGATGACTACCCATCACCAAAATGTGGGGAGTGTGATGGGGGATATATGTGTGCGTCTCTCCCAGGTCTATTAAAGATATGCAGGCTGCTGGCATTGCAGAGAACTTTCTTTAAATACATGTATATAAAAGTGAAGCTAGGTATGTGCAAGGTCTCCAGAAGGTTAATTACAATACAGGGAAAAAAAAAATCTCAAACCCACTGTACCTAAGAAAATTGATAATGTGTTGGCCACACTGAAACATGATTTTCCACATAAGTCCTAGTAACAGCTTAGCTTTTATGACTGACAATAAAAGAGCATATTGTAACCTTTTTAACCTACTTTCTTTCCAAAGAAAATTACAGCCCATAACACTTTCCCCCCAGTCCTGTGCTTTAAGAAAAAGAAGTCTTACTTTTTCAGCTCTGGGTAATGTTGGTCCACAAACCTTGACTTTTTAAAAAAGAAAATAAGTGTGTTTTATAGGTAGCAGAAAATTGGAAGCAATGGAATAAAACTAGCAAGTCATTTCTGCACCTGGGAAGGCTTTATCCTTCTCCACAATATGTGATGTTCAATGAAAAGGCTAGCTAATGGCTCAACTACTACAGGACTTCCTGCATTATTTTTCAAAGGAAAGGTACAGACTGTCAAGACATGACTTATTATGGGTATTTTGTGTTTGCTTACCAAACAAACAAAATACTCCTACAAGACAGTTCATCACACTGTCAGCACACACACAACTATTCAAGCCCTGAAGTAATACAAAAGTATCTTACTACTTCATAATTGAAAAGTTAGCAATACCTGTGGTTTACAGGTTTCTAGAATCACAAGCACTGAGTATCATCATTAGAAAAGAAAACTTGATAAATTGTTCATTACAATCATCCAAGAAAATACTTAGGTTTAAAGCTTATTATTGAACCCAGTACTTGAAATGACTGATTGTGCTCCAGATGGGCTATTATCTACTGGCTTAGATATATACACAGTTGATTTCTGGCTAAGTATTCAAGCTTTCTTTCCTGAGTAATAGAATGTCTATAAAAAAGGAGATGATATTTCAAAGCAGCACAAAAGATCCTGAAAGTCAATGAGTACTACACATGCATCTGGTGCTCATACAGATAAGCACCACCTTTGTGCTTTACTAATCACTGTGAAGAATGTTTTTCTGTTATCAAACTCCATTTTTTTTTACACTTTATGTTCCTCTATACTTGATTGGAACAAAGTGCAGAATTCCAGTATAATAAAAATAAATCTGTAAATTACACAGAATCCAGAAAAACCCAAACACCAGCACAATCACAAGCAATAGACAGGAAATTACTTACTCTTAAATGAAGATTGAAACCATTCATCAGTACGATGAAGCAGCAGAGAGTGTGTGGTGAATTTACCACAACCCCATTCCCTGTACCTCTCCTAATGGCAAGGAGTCAAGAATTCAAGACTGAAGTTTAATCCAACAAGTAGGAAAGAGGGGAGCAGAAGTATTTTTAAGATTTGGTTTTATTTCTCCTTATCTTAATCTGATTTGATTGGTAATAAACTAATTTTGGTTTCATAGTTACTGAGTCATCTCTCTCTGTCCACAAGCCTTTCATTTTATTTTTTCTCCCCTGTCAAGTTCAAGAGAGAAGTGATAGAGTAGCTTTAAGGGGCACCTGCCATTCAGGGCTGACCCATCACAGCAGGTATTTTGCTTATCCAATACCTCAAAGAGACATATCAATTTTTCATTTGACATGAAAATGTTACAGTGATGAAGAAGGGCAAAAATAAAGATGAGGAAACACTGACTTCCACTATTTAAATACTTTACGCATATTTCAGCACCCCTGAAAGGCTTCTTTAAACCAATCCCATTTTTAAAGTGATCTTTCATTTCTAAGGAGGTTTCACCTATACATATTAATTTAAACTTCAATTATTTTGTCTCTACATTTTACATAGAAACCGAAAAGAATAAGGTAAATTGGAAAGAAAAAACAGTGGTGATTCACAAAAAATAAAGCAACCAAATTTGAAGTCCACATATGAAAAGGAAAGCAAAGAGAAGCACATTAACTGCAGGGTTTAAGAGAGCTAGTTTCCAAATCATACGGAAATTATCTCTTCCTTGCTCCATTAGATAAGCAGTAGATAATGTCTGATTTCAGAAACTTGCCCACAACCTTTCAAGGACCTTCTGCTTGGGCATACAGAGTATTGTTATTGCCCCAGAGATCATGTAGCAATACTGCTACTATATCAGCTGCTTAACAAAGTGACTATTGAAGCTAGTAAATGATGACACAGTTGCAGGAAATTGTCTACTGCTGTTATTATTGGTCTTCACATAGACAATAACTACACCACAGGCTCCAGGTAGTAAAATATTAATTTGTCACCCCTGCTACATTTAAGGGAGGAAGCATACAGGCTTAAGAAAAGCTTAACTGGAATGTTCAGTTATCAAAGCAAATCCACAAGTTGGATACAGCAAATAACTTGCTGTCATGAGTTCTGCAGCAGCAGTAATTTTTCTCCTTGGTAGCTCGAGCAATGCTGTATTTTTGACTTTTGGCCTGAGAACAGAGCTGATAACAACCATGTTTTCAGTTCCTGCTTCGAATGTTTTAGTTTGACCAAGGACTTTCTGAATCTCATGCTCTGTCAGGGAGGAGGGGAAGCTGGGAGAAGCAGAAACAGAACACCTGACCCAAACTGACCAAAGTATTCCATACCACAGTACATCATGTCCAGGATGTAAAAACAGAGGGTAGAGACCTGGAAGAGTTGGATCACTGCTAGGTTGAGCTGGGTATCAGCGGCTAGCGGTTGCATTCTCTTTCCATGTATTTCTCTTGTCATTATTATTATTGGTGGTAGCAGTAGTAGTCTGTGTTATACCTTAGTTACTAGACTGTTCTTTATCCCAACCTGTGGGAGTTGCATTCTTTCAATTCTCCTACCCATCCCCCCAGGAGCTGAGCGGAAGAAAGAGGGGGGGAATGAGTGAGCGAACTACATGGCTAACTGGACTTAAATCACAACACTTACCTTTTCTTTTGTTTCTCTAAGTTCTTTATGTACCAGGTTCCTCCCCAGTTTCAGCCAGAAATGGAAGCAACTGTTTTAAGTAGATGGACTAGATGACCTCTAAAAGCCCCTTCCAACCCAAAAACTACTCTTTGATAAATACATACTGGAGTCTCACTGGTACCTTCACCTCACCATAACCCAGAGGTTTTTTTCTCCCCAAATTGCTAGTTAAATCATGATATTTACAAGAATAAAGAACAAGTTACATTATGTAATTATATTTTTACTAGCGTAGACTGTTATGAGCACTTGTACACAGTAGCCATGAGGATCATGTATTTGAAATTTCTTAAAGAACTTTTAATTTGTAACTTCCCAATTGTTGAACAGAACTGGACAGTTTCAGTACAGAATTGAAAATATGCATATTACTCTTACAGTTCCATGTATGGTACTGTCCCTTCCGTACCATACATTGCTGCCCTGACAGAAACACCAGTACATGGCTTTTTTTTCATTGATGTTAAGATGGTGACATATTTGTTTACGCTTCTGAAGACATATTCATAATTTAAGAATATCATGTTTTTCCTGTTTGCCTTCCTGCAACTACCCTCAAAGTCATCCTTTCATCTAATATAAAACAAAGATATGACAACACAAGGGCCAGGGAAAACAAGACAAAACCAGCATCACCCCTTTTTTTTTTCTTTGACAAAACGCATACATATGCAGATTAACTGGCATACTAAGAGCAGATATATGCAAATTCAGTCACCACCAGTATCACCTGTCTACAGATTTTTACTTTAAGATTGCATAAGACATACAAAGAATAAGCATGCCTGCAAACTCACTGCTGCTGGCTTGACAGCCTGTCCCAAGATCTGCAGCTGTCAGCTGCAGCAACCTAAGAGTCAGCAGCAAGCAGATTGTAATTTGGCCCCCAAGAGAACTGGGCAAGGGATGCCAAAGGTAAGTCGTATTTATCTAAGGGCTGCAATTAAATGCCAGGCATAAGCAAGGTATTATTAGATCTTGTTTTCAAATCCCTCTCTTTGTGCAGTCTATGTTACTCATTAGTGGATCACAGTTTTGTTCTGAATAAGCTCTAACTTCCATTTAACTTGAAATTTGGTACAGAAACCAAGGTCACTAGACCACATGATGTCAAGCAAAGACAGCAGAAGAGTTAGGATGACTCAGCAGAAAGAGGAATTAGAGGATAGTAACTGAATGTGACAATAATGCAGCAGCCCAGCCCAAATTGATACCTCAGTAGGATCCAAGCTAGAATAGATCTTTCTAGGAGGAGACATAATGAGCATAGAGGACAGATGGGAGGGAGGAAGGGGAGAAAGCAGGTTACTGCACCAGCTAAATTGTGATGAATTTGAAATTAACATTATACTATTGAACTTTTCTAACACTTCAAATGCAGATTCTAATTCATTTTGTAACACATAGGAGACAGTATGGCAGACTGTAAACTTTAAATCACAAAAGCAAATGAAAACGTATCTTACTTGACTGAACATTTACTCGATCATGAGATGGTCAAATTTGAGATCCTCAGGACAGTGAGAAGGTCGTGCAGCAAGTTCACTGCTCTGGACTTCAAGAGAATAGAGTTTGGTCTCTTCAGGAACCTGCTTAGTGAAGTTCCATGGGATACAGCCCTAGAGAGCAGGAGGGCCTAAGACTGTTGGCTGATATTCAAGAATCGCCTGCTGCAAGCTCAGGAGTGATACATCCCTACTACAGCGAAGTGCTGAAGGAGCACCAGGAGACCTCCTTGAATGGATAAAGACCTGCTGAGAAAAACTCAAAGGAAAACAAGAGGCTTATAAAAGGTGGAAGCAAGGACAGGTGGCCTGGGAAGAATACAGGGATGTTGTTCGTGAAGCTAGGGACCAGGTTAGGAAAGCTAAGGCCCACTTTAAATTTGGCTAGGGATGTTAAGGATAACAGGAAGGGATTCTACAGATACACTGCAAATAAAAGACAGGCTAGGGACACCTAGGGGCCCCTCCGGAAACTATCAGGAGAACTGGCTACCCTGGATTTGGAGAAGGCTGAAATTCTTAACTTCATTGCCTCAGTCTTTACTAGCAAATGCTCTGAACACACCACCCAAGTCTTGGAAGGCAGATGCAGGGACAGTGAGAATGAAGTCTATAGGCCCACTGTAGGAAAGGATCTGGCTCAAGACCATCTTAGGAACCTGAACATACAAAAGTCCATGGGACCTGATGAAATCCATCCACGGGTCCTGATAGAGCTGGCAGATGAAGTTGCTAAGCCATTGTCCATCATCTTTGAAAAATCATGGCAGTCAGGAGAAGTTCAGATGACTGGAAAAAAGGAAGATATAACCCCCATTTTCAAGAAAGGGAAAATAGATGAGCCAGGGAACTACAGAGCAGTCAGCCTCACCTCCGTGCCTGGCAAAATCTTGGAGCAGATTCTCCAGGAAGGCATGCTGAGACACATTAAAAAAAATCCAAGGTGCTTGGTGACAGCCAGCATGGCTTCACTAAGGGGAAATCCTGCCTGACCAATCTGGTGGCCTTCTATAATGGGCTATGGAACTGATGGAGAAAGGTAGAGCAGCTGGTGTCATCCACCTGGGTTTGTGCAAAGCATTTGACACTGTCCTACACAATATCTGTGTCTCTAAGTTGGAGAGACCTCAGTTTGATAAGCAGACCACTCGGTGGATAAAATTAGATGATGGTGAATGAAATCAGATGAATGGCCACATGCAAAGAGTTGTGGTCAATGGCTGAATGTCCAGCTGGAGACCAGTAACAAGTGGTGTCCCCCAGGGAACAGTGTTGGGAGCAGTCATGGTAAACATCTTCGTTGGTGACATGGACAGTGGGATCGAGTGTGCCATCAGCAAGGTTGCTGATGACACCAAAATGTATGGTTCAGTTGATACAATGGAGGGAAGGAATTCCATCCAGAGGGACCTTGGCACATGCTTGCGAGGTGGGCTGATGCCAACCTGATGAAGTTTAACCATGAAAAGTGCAAGGTCCTACACTTGGGTCAGAGAAATCCCAGGCACAGCTACAGGTTGGGCAGAGAAGAGATTCAGAGCAGCCCTGAGGAGAAGGACTTGGGAATGTTGGTCGATGAGAAAATGAACATGAGCCAGCAGAGTGCACTCACAGCCCAGAAAGCCAACCATATAGGGGGTTGCATCAAAAGGAGCATGTCCAGCAGGTCAAGAGAAGTGATCCTGCCCCTCTACTCTGTTCTTGTGAGACCTCACTTGAAGTATTATGTGCAGTTCTGGTGTCCACAACATGAGAAGGACATGGAACAGTTGGAACAAGTCCAGAGGAGGGCCACAAGGATGATGAGGCGACTGGAGCACCTCCCATATGAAAATAGGATGAGAAAGTTGTGGCTGTATAGCCTGGAGAAGAGAAGGCTGCATGGAGACCTCACAGTAGCCTTCCAGTATCTGAAGGGGGCCTAAAGGGATGCTGGGGAGGAACTATTCATTAGGGACTGTAGTGATAGGACAAGGAGTAACAGTTTAGAATGATTAGGAAGGAGAAATTCTTTACTGTAAGGGTAGCGAGGCACTGGAATGGGTTGTCCAGAGAAGATGCGAATGCTCCATCACAAGCTGTGTTCAAGGCCAGGTTGGAAATAGCCTTGTGTGGCAGGGTTTAGTAGAAGGTGTCCCTGCCCATGGCACTGGGGGTGGAACTAGATGACCTTAATGTCCTTTCCAAACCTAACTATTCTATGATTCTACGATCTCCTTACTAACACAAGAGACATTCCTGTAAACAACAGAAGTCTAATTTCAGTTCTTAAAGTCTAATAGTTATGCATTACAACAAGATGCTACTGTGCAAAAGTAATTACGAGTAATTGTAGCTTTTCATATCAGATGTTCAAGACATTAACTGCATAACCACCTGGATGTGGATTTAGACCTTCAGAGCAAACACACCATGTGAAAGCTTTGGAAAGGAAAAACAGAAAGGTTTCACAGGTCATTTTAGACCAGAAGGGCACTGACTGTCAGGTCAGGGAATAAGCACTTGCATGATTCAGCAGGAAAGTTACAGCCAATAGAGGAAGGACAAAATATCCCCTAGAGGATTCTGTTCTAAGCCAAACAGCTTTTGAGGAGTTGAAGAAACCTTAACAAGGAAGCTCATGCAGGTGCATTATTGTCTAGATCAATCATTTTCAGCTGTTTTCAGCTAGACTCTCCATACTACAAATACAAGTTACTGACAGTAGCTACCTTTTCCTCTTACTTTTCAATGACTCTTTAGAAGGAGCGCACAGATTCCCAACATCACTAGTTTATACATAATTCTAGTCTATAAGGTGTAAGGGGAAACTAAGCAATTGAGGCTAGCTCCTGTGCAGTGCCAGGAGACAGAAATATGTGATGGGGATGGGAAATCCAGTTATGGCTAATAAAAGATGCAAAAAGTGAGAAGGATTTTATCAGCCTTAATGCTCCATTAATAACCTTTGGGGGCATCCAATGTGAAGCTTATGTCCACAGTTAGAGAACAATAAAACAGAGTACAACATAGAAACTCATGAGGTAGCCCATGCAAGACAGGCACAGTATTTAAGCCAGGATGAGCAACACTTCAGCACCAGCCTCAAAACAAAACACTGTTAACAGAAACCTACAGCTACACCAATATCCCTACATTGCTCACTAGAACAAAAAATAAAAATAGAGTAGCCGCACACTGACTCAGCACTGGGCTTAATTTATGCAGCACAGTCCTTCCATTAGACTGATAGGCTGGAATAAGAGTTTCTCAGATTACTCCTCTGCAAAGCAAACACACAAGTCAAACATGGTATCTAACCACAACCAAAAAATACTAGGAAAAAAAAACACCAAAAACCCCACAGAAAGCATATTTTCTTTTCACAATATCAATACTTCTGGGCTAGAAGCAACATGCTCAGAAACATTACGGCTCAATGCACTAATTACTAGGCAGCCTTAAGCAGAGCCTTAAAACTCAAGGCACTATGAGCAGCAGGTGATACCACCATGTGCCCCATTATGAGAAGTAACTACCAAGGGCTGTACAATAATGCAGGCAAGTGGATCTCAGGCATTTCTGTCACACATAATAACAGCATTTGCAAGACGCACATTTGTTTTTTGGGGGGGTTTTCTTTGAGCAAAACTTCACAGGGAAATGGTGAGTACAAAATACTGCTCTTCTGTTCCAACACAGAGATAGAGAACATCAGGGCACATCTGAGAAAGTAAACCAACTTTTCTTTGGCTTTATTTGGCAAAGAAAATTGATATAGCAGTAGCCGCTTCAGAAAATTACATTGCCAGAAAATTGCATTGCTAATAATTCAAACAGCTGGCAGCTCTTGGTAGCATGCCCAAACATGAAAACATAAATTGGCTATCCAGCTATGCTTATACTGCCAGGTTACTGAAGACTGAGAAACAACATAGTAAAAATCTGCTGCCTGACCACGGACAGAAGATGGTGCAGCAGAGATAGCACCCACACCACTGAGGAGAAAAACATTTGGAAGTGAGCTTTACACAGCCTGTAACATTCAGTTTAATCATACATTGCCCACAAGTAAGTTAAAGCTACAGTTTGATATACTGAGTTCACCTGAAGCAGCAACCAGAGGCTTCATGCAAGTATTAAGAAAAAGACATGTTGTTGGGTTTTTTCCCACCGGTTATTTTATGAAAAATTCTTATTTTTACAGTAATGTTTGTTAATCTATTGTTGACACTTAAAGAAGTAAAATCAAGACCCCCAAAGAACATCAAGGGGTCTACCTATGTTGAGATTAAAATTACAAGCCCAGAAGATTGGAAGCTTAAAAAAGGAGGACAGGATGAAGGGTATGAAAGCCTAGCATAGGAGCTTTGAAAGTCTTTTAAATATTTGAAAAAGAAAGCAAGAGAAATTAGATAATCCAAAATCAGACTACAGAAGACCACACTAAGGACACTTAAAGTTTATCAGAAAGTTTCTCCATAGTATCATCACAGAGCATCATTCTCCCCCATCCAAGGCTGAAAAGACACAACTACTCATTTTACTGCTTTGCTGCAAAACCAGGACTTGTACATCTACTTACTGTGTTCTATTTTTAAGTAAGAAGCATTCAACAGGAAGGTCCAGCACTAGAAACATTCTTAACTACATACACTCGGACTGCAAAGGCTACTAGACCTGCAAACCACACATACTTCACAAATATACAGCTAGACTTACAAAGTCAGAATTAACAGAAATCAGACCCCCCACCCTCATAGCGAATGACAACAGGAAACTGCACTCACCTAACATGCAAAATTCACATGTCCTCTCACAAATCGAAGAAGTAATTCTCAAACATCTATTTTAAGTGCCCCTTTGCGTTATACACCATATGCTCTACTACCCAGCTTTTTCTTCATCTAAAGCCCACACTCACCACCCAACCCCCTCTCTTCTTATCTGAGCTGTTGCTTCAAAAGCACCTGAATTTAACATTGATTGGTCTCAACAGGTGAAGATAATGAGGCACTGAATGAGGTCCACCTATGTATAGTGGTGTTTCTTAAAGCAACCACATAGAATTTGTTAAAAGATCTTTACTAGTTTGCACATTTCTGGAGTTATTTACTACAAAATTCATCTGTGCCATTCACCCTGTAAGATGAACTTGAATTAAGTTTCTCTGTATTAAGTGGACCTGCTATTGTGAGTACTTTAGAAATAACCCCTTAATGTTCAGGAATTACTGGATCCATGACCTATAATAGTGAAACATTTTTATTGTTAAAAAAATTAAATAGCATGATGGGTTTTTTTAAGTGACAATTTTGTTAGAAATAGTAATTTCTTCTAATGCTCTAGAGAGGTGCAATTTGACTGCCCTGAAGGATTAGAGGATTCCTGTTTCTTTACAGACAGACAAAAATCTTTAGCAGAAGAGCCAGCTAAGGTGCTCTGGGGGCAGAGAAGACAACTGTTATGTGTGATAAAATATCAAAATACATCATCTCTGCTATTGTCACTGATTTGTGTTGGCCCCTACTGAAGAATAAGGTTGCAAATGAGTAACACCTGGGATGTTAGGCTTTGTTAGCAACTATAGAGAAAAGGAAATTACTAAGATAAGCTTTGCCAGAACCACCTGGTGCTTACTGATATGACAAGGATCCTAAAACAAAGTGGTGAAGAAATAACCAGCAGGGATCCAAAAGCCCACTACCACATATCAGTGCGCATACAGGAGGCGTTCTCTGAAAGTATGATGTAATGTACGTAATCTAATGACTGTGTATGTTTAATGACAATATAATCACAGCTTGGTTGATGCTTGGGAGAGACACGCTTGGAGGAGCTATCCCCCGTGTCTCCTGGCACCGCAATAAAGAATACTGGCTTGTCAACTTTAAACATTGTGGGTGAGCTCCTGGAGTTTTCTCAAATCACTAGGCACTCCTGTAATGAACGAGTAATCTGAGCTGAACAACATGGATTTTCTCTACACGTCCTGCTGATAATAGGATGTGCTAAAAATGCTTAAGAAATATAATTTGGGGCCAAATAAACTGAATAAATTAACAGTATTTTTTCAGTTGCAGGTGTTCTAAGTAAAATGTTTCCCTAAATCTTCTATGACTCTATCCTTAATATTACTGCATTAAACCAAATTTTCCTAGTGTATTAATGAATGCTTTCTCCTTACAGAAAAAAATGGTTTAGCTTGTTCTGAGGCTTGCTGTTAAAGAAATGCAAGAGTTCATTGTTTATTTAGATCCTGCAAGATCAATGCCTATGAGGAAAAAGTCAGGGAGCAAGCACCTAACCAAAGCCACTATTATAACCCCCAGCAAAACAAATGCAAATGACAGAATCATTAAAGCAAGAGCTTTGCATCTATCAACCTGATGCATGGAAAGATGTCCCTGCCCTAAATATTTTCTAGGGTTCTTTCCGACAGTTTTTCGGTTGACTTTACAACAGACCTAAATCTGCACTGGAATACTTTGAATGCAGTTTAAATACTAAAACAACTGTGAAAATACTATTCCTTTATTGAACAGATCTATAGATGTGATGAGACTTTTTGTAAGGTTCTGACTAAAAATATTAGTTTTCTCTATAAAATGACAATCCAGTCTCTATTTGTATTAAGAACTACTTGCTGTGGGAATATACCTAGAAGAACAGGGACATGTGAGCAATCCAGACAACTATTTGACATTTGTAGTTAGCCGAAGGCTTTAAGGCCTTACTTGGAGGTTACTAGAGAATGTGTATGTGCAGAATGTTTTGAGAAAGCTGGCACAGATAATTGCAAAGAAGGATGCGCAGGAAGAAACTGATAACTATGACCTTGGAACCATCTGCTGTTATTACTACAATCTTGGACTCACATACTGTAATAGTGAACCAATCATTAAGCTGTTACTAATACTTCACTAAGAAATATTAACCAATTATATACTGAAGAATGTTCCCGTTCTTGAGACACAACTCTGTAAAAGCAGCACTCATGTTACAATAAACTGTCAGCACTCGATTATATTAATCAGGGTGTGTGCTGTCCATTGATCCCCTGCAACAACTTGCTCTAGCAGTCATCTTGGTGTCTGCCCAAACTGTCTAATTTTATTCATACATTAACTTACATCTTCTATTTTTTCTAAGCATTAAAATACTTACTATATAGGACAGAAACATTTGCAGCACATTGGAGGTAATGGACATTTTTCCATCTTTTAAAAATGTAATTAAAGTAAGACTTTACTTACCAAGAGCCTGATAAGCCTTCAGTAATTGAGAACACCTCTGGCATTTCATTGATTTTATACTCTTGCAAATTTCTCATGAACCTGAGATATTCAGAGGAAAAAAATATAGAATAGTGTCTAGTACAAGTGAGTAGATTGGAAAACACATTGTTCTGGTAAAAAGGACACAGTATTGGAAATACAGGAATGAGATTTTTATCTGGAGCAGAATGTGAAAGTCAGAAAGGAATCTGAGGTTACAGGGGATTTCATGTTTATCTGAAAAAATTCAGGTACAGACACTTTTGCCACTAAGCTGCCTGAGTACATGGTAGTGTGAAGAATCTTTGCTGTAAACTTCACCACCTTTGACTTATTTTCCTCTTTGCTCAACTAACGGAACAACTGCTAATCTGTTTGACATAAAAACAATGCTAACAATAAATAAACTCATTAAACTCAAATTTTAAATTCATTGTTCAGAGGATTATTTATGATGTGACCAGAATACTATTCAGTTCTAGAGCTGCATGAATGTGTACTAGATTTCCTGCTAACTTCCTCAAGGCAAAAAGAAAAGATGCACAGATGGGAACTATCTCTGTGCAAACTGAGGCATTAGGAAAGAAAAATCAGATAAAATCAGTTAGTCTTACCCATTTCATGATACACAAAAGACCTATAATGTCAGTGGTCACCATTTAAACCTATCCTTGGAAAACTTTGTGAAAAGATGTTGATATTCAGATACTTTGAGACAAAAACTGATAAAATATTTGACCGAGGCAGAGATAGATACACTCTGAGTGAGGGATCGATCTGAGCCAGATGGAAGGGGTACACATGCTACACTAGGTCACTCTTGGTTTCTTACACAAGGTTATGTAGTGTTTGATTCCTCAGGAGGTAACACAGCTGTAGCGTTAGAGACCTACTCCTAGCAAATATCATAGGAGTAAAGCCAGAGATGGAAGTTAATGGAGAATTAGATGTCACATTGTCATGGTTTCTTCTCCTCCTTCTCTCCAGTTTGCTTTCTATACCTGGCCAAGCATAGCAACAAAAGCATTTGCATTTGTATCCAGATGCAGCTTCTAGACTCTGAAGTCAAATGTACTCCAGATGAATGGCACAGAAGAACTGGGAATGTTTGTTAAATATGTAATAGAAGTCTATTTTTTACTCATTTTGCTTTCTTCATACTTTTAACTAAACCCCTGTACTAAATCCCTGCTAAATGGATAGCGGTATGTTTTATTATTAATCCCGCATGCTGTTGCAAACCAAGATTGCACTAAGCAAAGTTATAGGGCATTGTCTTCACTGAAGTAATGAATCAAAGTAAAATTGCTTAGATGGTCTTGAGGACCTGTGGACTAGGATGCATTTAGCAAGGATGTCTTAAGCTGCTTTGCAATTGTGGTATTGGTAATAAGTACCCAATGGAGAAAGCTTTATGTACTGTGAGCAAACAAGCATCTCTTTAGCCAGGAGCAACTGGCAGAGAAATTTCCCTTGCCTCCTGATGACCACAAGCATCATTGTTGTGAGCTCCCTCACAGAAGCTCATGAAAGGAATCCTGATTAGGTTTATGCAGAGGCATCCAAAGTCAAGCACCTTACTCTGCCTCAAACCACGACAGTTACAAAGCCACCAAACCTGTCTTTCAGTTACACAGCTTATTTCTGTTTGCAAAGAAATCCTGAAAGAGAATGTATATACTGCAGTCTACCATTTTTGCATTGTGGTGTCAAGACCTCATTTCAATTTCTTGTCATCAAATTAAGCAAAATAGGGGTTTATTTCTACTTCCGTCACAACTGTGCTTTAATCATTGAACTGTTTGAGAGAGACACATACGCAAAGCATACTCAGAGTAAACTATGGCACTAATTCTCAGTGCCAGACAGGCAAAGAAAAACAACTCAGTCAAAAGGTCTTCTAAGTCTTTCAAGCAGCACAGCCATATGGGTATCCTGCAAGTTAACCGGTCTTGATATAGAGTTCAGATTATTTCCTTATTAATGGAAACTCAACCTTGACTCTGTCCAGCTCTATGAAGTTATCAGCCTGTCTGAGATTCCCTAAATTATGCTCCACTGCTCAGAGCAGACAGACCTTTAAGCTGGTATTAATATATTATTATGGATTTTATTTGGAGCAAGATCCTGTGACAGTGCAAAATACTGTTTTTGTTTATAATGCAGTAAAACACACATGCAATAAACATACAAGCACAAAAAGAGCAAGAGACTGGCAGACCCGGGAGTGAATACAGGTGGAAGCTATTTAGTAAAAGTCTGTCTTTGAATGCATGAACACCTGTGACAGAATTCAGTTAAGTGCTGCACCAGTGTGTTTCAAGGTCAGTCCAAAACATTTGAAATCATTTGAAAGTAACAGCCATTAGAGCTAATCATGCAAAACCAGCTTGGAAACTGAGAACATTAATTGACAAGGCTCCTTTTTATCAAGTCCATGTAGCACCTAATAGATGTTCCAGCCTTAAAAAGCCATTATTAGGATCTATAGATACTCTTTGTCATGTGCTTTCTCCCACTGATGTATCATCTACTTCACTGTACAACCTTCACTATAGGGCTGAAGTGATTTCAGACTTGCACACAGCTGTATGCAAGTATTTTAGAGACATGTCAAGCAGCATTAAAGCGAGGCATTTGACCCTGACAAATAATTTTATTATAGCTTTGTTAGATGTCTCAGAGAGATTGCCCGCCTTCCTTGCTAGTTTCTCAATAGAACACACATTTCTGATTTTAGACTTATAGAGCTATTGAACTTCCCCTGAAAACAAAGTACCTGAAGTCCTTCCACCACCATCTCCCTCCTTCCCCCTTCTCTGTCCCTGAGCATTTTGACTAGCATAAGAAATAGATTCCTTATTCAAAACTACCTCATTCTATTTCATTGAAAATAACCAAGTTCTGTCATTCATTGCTTAGCAGCAGCCAAGAAGACCTCCATCCTTCAAAAGACAGAGAAGAAAGCAAGAAAAAAGAACATAAGAAACAGCTCCATTGCAGTTTTGTTTGAACAAAACAGTAAATTACTTTCTGACTGGTGCAGAACTGAGCTATTTGAAGAGAAATAGACAAAAATGACAAAAGTCTCTTCCATATTAAAAAGAATTCACTTCAGCTCAAGAGTTTTTCACTACAATAAAATAGTTAACTTTGCTTAGATACTTTAATCCCATCTTAGTTGAGCCTAAGTAGATTTATTTAAGTAACTGATATTACTATTAAAAAAGTGAGCTTGGGTCTATAGCTCCAACTTGCAATATTATTGCATGAGAGCTAAAGGTAATGAGAACACAGAGCCACTTATGTATTCTCATTAGTGTAAGGCTATGTGGTGTATATTTAGGCAATGGCCTTGCAACAATATTTTGTGTTAAAACCACAAAAAATTAAGGCAAATGTTTATAATATATTAAATACAACTTTTTGTAACCTGAATTGTCACTAATGTGGAACATTTTTTGTGGCAATATATCGTAACATTTAACTTTAAAATCGCTAGGTCTATGTTTTTTAGACTGAATGTGTAAGTGCAATTTTGCCTACTGTCCTGCTCCATATGTCCATATGATATGGCGATGTTGCAAGACTAATCTTTATATGTTTTGGGAAACAAAATATGTTGAAATCTGGAAAGTCTCATCATCTCTGTGGAATTAAGTATCTTAGTAATACCTCCTGCAACAGTTGAGCTTATATTTATTGATAGCAGCTAGTCCCTGAATTCACAAACATATTTGCATAGCAACAGCTTTCCCGTTAACTCACAGTTTTGAGGCTGACATACTCCTATAACAAGACACACTTAAGGTTCACAATTTCTTGATTTCAGTCTTCACCACCTAGGCACCTTTAGTGTTGTCTTTGCTTTTTGCCTAGAAGCAATAGAACACTACAATATATCAAAGTGGTTTCTATGTGTGTAACGCAAGCTTGCGAAAGAAATCACAAGGCACTCATCATGGCAAAGCAGCACCTTTGCAAAACACTGTTGCAGTTCGTGACACTCCTCTGCCTTGCGAAGATGACATTTGTTCTGGCTGTGGTAGAATGGAGTAGGATCAAATTAGATTAGTCAAGGGAAAGCAAATCCAGGCAGACACCATCACATGACAGCACTTTCCCATTAACACTACCACCTGTCTGACAAGAGGCCCTACAAGCCAGTCAGTATATATCCAGTTACAGGCTTCCATGGCATACTAGATGCCATTCACCCTGGAATTTCTTAGAATGGCTGTAGAAAGAATCTTTTTCACTCCACACAGAGCCATTTATCTATTGAACTGTAGGCATGTAATCATCCTGAGAACTCAAGAAAATTCATGGGTACCCTGGCAATATCATGTATTTCCCTGTGGATATAAAACACCTACCTAAAAGGAAAATGCCTTTATCAATATGATATATTCATCAGCTGCTTTAAAACTCAACTTTCAACTGAGTCAAAGTAGCTATGCTGTTTGAAAGGTGGAATAACTTATTTATATTTCCGATGCTACCTTAGATGTCCCAGCATGCACCATGTGCACATATACAGGTGTATATAAACACATGAACACTTGAATGCACTTATGATATACACAGTTATGCATACACACTTATGATACACACACTTACATATATCAACTCCATCTCCATAATTCTGGAAGCAAAAATACTTACTTGAAGTACCCAAGTCTTCCTTCTAAGGTTTGTTTTATTAATCTTTGTATTCCTGGTGTATTAAATCACTGCACAATCAAAAATCCACACCCCTCAGTAAAAATAAATAAATAAAGCAGAAAAACATCTAGTCTTCATGATCAGAGCATAAATATATCCAGCAGAACCTGCTTTCCTTCCACAGAACATTCAAGTGTCGTTTTGTCATTTGCATGAAGCCATTCTGTTATTCCTTACTTTTAAGTCTGATTTTATACAAGAAGATGTCAGAACTGTAACAAGATTTAACAAATCTATATGTAGGTTTAGGAGCGACCATAAGCCCTAAGTAACTGAACGCAAGCCAAAATCAAGCACACATAATAACATGTTTGCATTGTATCTCCACTCCTGTAAATTGATTCCAATGATTTTTACATATGAGCTACACTAATTTGCTTATGGTCACCCATGTACATAAATTTCAGTTACAAATCCACTCAATAGTCTTGTCAACCAATAAGATGGCTGGAAAAATATGAAAGTATATGTAGACTACGTATATTTTCAATATCCTGTATGTATACTTTCAATATCCTAAGGACATATATGCAACCAAAGATAAACATGTAATGTAAATACTGGGATTTTGGCTTCTCTTCTATCAATCATGTGGATATTTTATCCATTCTTCCATATACTTTGAAATATATATCATTAATAATTTTTAAAATCAAGATTATGGAAAGAAATAAAAGAAATGTGTAATGCCAAAGCAAAAGAAAACCAAGCAAAAAAGAATGTGTTCTGTCTTCCCAGAAACATGCATATCTACTTCACTGAATCACTGAACCATGTTCATGTCACTGTAGCTCAAATGTAAGTCTTTCAGAGTACAGATGATATGAATATTGACAGGGCACAATGTTTTCAGCAGATGCTACTAACATAATAGATCCCCAAGTGAAGTTGCACAGAAAGCCAACAATTCTGTTTTCTGCACGTACAGTACTATGAACACAGTAGGTTTAGCATAAGATGGACTACAACATATATTGTTGTGTTTAAATACATTATTTTAATATAATTAGGACCATTCAAATTAAATCTAGCCCCGCTGTACTAGTAATGCTATGTGTCTGGCAATCTATTTGTCACCATGTAAAAACTGTACATGAGATGTTAATATAACTTCATTCTCTGTACCAACCAGCTCTCCAAATTTGAAGTACCAAGTATGAGAATTTGTAAAGAAGGTGTGGTAACTCCCTGGCACAGACTGAAAATATTATTGAACATAAAATTGCTGACAGTGGCCCAAAATGAACTTCCCATGAGCTTCATGTCATGCCTCATGTTTTTTTTGCTGTCAGAAAGCTGTGTCAAATTCATATGGGAGCACAGGTCATTAAAAGAAAAAAGCTTACACCACTCTGAATTGTCTCAAGATGTTCTGAAGCAGAGAACACCAAAAGACACTTGCCTTACAGCAAGCAAAGTAAGAATATATTTGGACTGGAGAACAGCTGAATATCCAAGAGAGCTTTTTCCAAAATAATCTCATTAATACTCTTTATATTCTGGTCAGAAGCATTTAGAGAAATTCTGTTGTCATCTCTGATGTCAACCCTACTTCCTTTGTAAAGAACTCTCCACCTTTAACAGAAGAGTAGTAGATTCATACACTATATGAAGGAAAATAGCTTGAAAGCTGAAACATGAACGAGAGAAAAAAAAAAAAAAAGCATTGCACACTCATGTAGTGATATAAAGCTGTAATAAAAGCTGTCCATAACTTGAGTGAAACAGAAAACCCCCTTCATCATCAGTTCTTCCACTACATACTACATTTGCTCTGAGTTTGCAATGTGGGAAAGAGGAAGAATTCCTGTTTGAGAAAAATCTTTGCAAATTCTTCAATATTACTGCAAATATAGTGTGTTTCAAAGGATTTTCCATCCAGATAGTTTCATCCGAGACTAATGCAGCATATAAAATGTATTATATATGTACTTACTCCTTTATGATTCATTGTTCTTGAATGTCAAAATTGCTTTGGAAGTGACATGCAATGCCTCATCCTACCATAAAATCCAGATGAAGGATTATATATATTTTCAAGTCTAGGTTAAAACAGAATTAATTGTATTTACTTGGAATGAATGGCAATATATAAGGAACATCCCCTTAGACATGTTCACTACAAAGGGCACTAGAAAATATAGGAAACCTGTAATTGTCTGATATTTTGGATGGTATAATGTTGCTCAGAATTCTACTGATATTTTAGCTTCTTTTTTCAAATTCTAGACTAAAAAAAACAGCTGACATAGAAGAAAGTGAACACAAATAAAAGTACATGTGGAAAATATATTCTATTAAATAAAAGGCTCAGTCATGAAGCTTGAAAATAAAGCCTAGTGTATTATTCAGCACTGAAATGTCTAAAATCACAATGAGAGGGTTCATGAACATTCTCATTATGTTAATCCAGATTCCTTCAGGAACATCCTAAAAGCTGAGTCTGACAGAAACCATTTGCGGCTGAGCAACAGTTTCTGTACTCACATACCTGAAGTGCGTGTTAGTTCTACAAAAACGTTTTGCTCTTAATCTTTTGAGCTGTTCTTCATTAAACATGCAAAGCTCATGCTTGTATAATTTGACTGAATAAAATAGGCAAAAAAGAAAAAGTTTACATCCTAAACAACTGTAACAGGAAATATGTATCTGAAATTCTATTCAGATGGCCAAGCAAGTGAATCAATCACTTTTTTGCAAAAATTCTGATAGTTTTAAAAGCCCTTTGTTTAGCACCACATCATGATTAAACCATCAGCAACAGCAACTTTATTGCATGACTTCAGGTATCATTTCTCAAAGTCAGTATTTACGTATTTTGTCATCCAAATAAATGCGGTTTAATTCTGCCAGAATTTGAAGATATTTCTCTTTGCAGTTTTCAAGGGACAACATTGGTACTTATTTTGCAACATGTTTTACTCTTTAATCAAATACTGAACAAAGATTTTAAAGAATCATTCTAGTATTGTAAAAAATTTCCTTCTTATTGGAACCTCATAGTCCTTAATCTTATAGTGTGATTCACAAACCTTCATTAATGTTGGCATTAAAAATTACTCTTGTAAGCTGGAAGCAGTCTTTCCTTGTGCAGTTAGCAATGTTCCAACTCACATCCATAAATATTTTTTACAGCTCTAGCCTGCTCTTCTCCCTTTCAGGAACACCACAAAACAATGTTAAAACTTAAGGAACAACATATTTACATTTTTAATCGCCTGAATAGAAATACAATATCTTTGTTCAAAACAAATGCAAATGTTTTTCCAAGGAGAAAAGAAACAATTTAAGAAAGAATACATCTTCTGCTCATGGACAGTGGTGTGGCACCCTGACTGAAACCATCAAGATGATCAAAAGCTGAAGATGAGTCATACTTTAACCTGACCCCTGATCATCACAGGGAAGAAGTTTATAGGAAAACAGTTAGAAAACAGCAATAGTGTGCAAACCAATGCTGAGCCTTCCCTGCTATTTTTAATTCAACTACAGTAGTTTATATCATAACAACTGTAAATACGTCAATAGCCAAAAGACTACAAATGTTTTCCAATTACTATGTTTAAAAGGAAGGCATTAGCACTCTTGACTGCTTAATATTTGAAATTTCTATGGAATTCTCCATGCATGAAAGTATTTCAAAGGATTTATTATAATTTTTTTTTAAATTAATCATTGTCTTGGGAATATAAGATATAATTGAGTAATTTGCTTTTTCAAAAATTGAGAAATATTTGTATATGTGTGTTACATGTCATCACCTTAATCCATAAAAAAGGCATTAACATCAGACTGAGTGTCTAATATAACTAATAGAGTTCTGTATGTCAAGGTTTTAAAATGATACAAAATACATTGCAGCTTTATGACTGTCATGGGTTCAGCAGCAGCAGTAATTTTTCCCCTTTAAGTAGTAGCTGGTGTAGCACTGTGTTTTGGATTTTCAGCTTGGGAACAGTGCTGATAACACCA
>JASSUY010018634.1:5277-26948 GCA_032466535.1 Forpus xanthops | reverse complement strand
TTTATGTTATACTTTAGTTACTAAACTGTTCTTATCTCAACCTGTGGGAGTTGCATTCTTTTGATTCTCCTCCCCATTTCCCGGGACTGGGGAAGAAAGAGGAGGAAGTGAGTGAGAGAGCGATTGCGTGAGTTTGAGAGCCTTAAACCACGACAATGACCAAATAATCTAGGCTAAACTTTCAATAGACTGTGGCGTTAAATTCAATCAACATATTTCATTATAATGATGTAAGTACCTTTCTCAAGAATCATCAGTAGTTTAGGATCTTATTCTAAAAGGTGCTGGTAGAAGATGACAAAGAATGGCTGCAGGTAATAAGAAGGTACACTTCCCTTGAGGGCAGTGCCATCATGAATGTAAAGCATTTTTTAAGATATTACCCTTTACTTAGGCTGGACTAAAAAAAATGCAGTTGGACAAAAATGGTGAATCTCCTGTTGTTCCAGTGAAAAGTTCTTCAGTACTTCAGCTTAAACCATACATACCATGTAGAGAGTAAAGAGAGCAAACAAGCGAATAAGAGTAGTAAGCACTGAAAGGAACATAAAGATGTTTGCCTTTCTGTTATAAGCAATAGTAATGTGACTATCCCTAATTTTCTTACACCTTACCTAAATTTTCAAGCACTAATGATTCAGAAATTATGGAATTCTCATAACACATCTTTAACTATTAACTAAACAAAACAGGGATAGTATTAGGATGAATTCCTGACTATAAAATTCTTTTAAGAATACATAATATGTAGCCTAATGACATGATAATTTTATCATCATCTGACTCAGGCTCTACATATCTAGAGGTTTTTTGCTCTTGCCACACAAAGTTCTGCAAACCTGTATTTATTTTGCTGAGGCTCACTACCCCTGTGTTTCCTTTGCATTTAGCTACCACGATAATATATCATCTGCAACATGAAGAACTTAACAGAGCCCCCAGATGTTTATAAATTTAGCCTCATAGTGCCTAAGGAAAGCTAAGTATCAGTATTCCCATCTGTACAGCATACCTGAAGACAGAGCGACCCATGATCAAATGTTCTAAAGCAAGTAACTGCAATGAAAGGAGATAATATATATATATATATTAGTAAATCTAAAAAATAGGGTCATTGGTATATGAAGAACTTCCTCTTTCTCTTCAAGTGTACCTGACATGTACCTTACTCAAAAATATTGCCAAACCTGGAGTGGTGTTTTTTCAAACCAGTTTTGCCTTATGAATATTAGGCAGTTATACAACTTGGTATTCCCAGGCTATCCAAATAAAGCTAGAAAGGAAGAATATTTGTCTATCCACCCCAATTAGTACTGTTCTTACTCTTAAGTCGAAACACTGCAATGGTACTCGCTGTCCCATCATGGATAGCATTTAGACTTCAAAGTAAACATTTTTGCAGAACTGTATCTAACTATGCCTACTCATTTTAGCATAGGTTTGAAAGTAAAGGCTTGTAGAAATTTCAATGCAGAAATAGCACAGTTTGAAACAGCTTCACTTCTAGACAACGAGACAGGAAGAATCATAAAATCATAGAACAGTTAGGGTTGGAAAGAAACTTAAGATCATCCAGTTCCAACCCCCCTGCCATTGGCATGGACACCTCCCACTAAACCATGCCACACAAGGCTCTGTCCATCCCAACCTTGAACACTGCCAGAGATGGAGCATTCACAACTTCCCTGGGCAACTCAGTGCTTCACCACCCTTACAGGAAAGAATTTCTTCCTCAGATCCAATCTAAACTTCCCCTGTTTAAGTTTGAACCCATTACCCCTTGTCCTATCACTACAGTCCCTCATGAAGAGTCCGAATGCAGCATCCCTGTAGGCCCCCTTCAGATACTGAAAGGCTGCTATGTGGTCTCCACGAAGCCTTCTCTTCTCTTGGTTGAACAGCCTCAACTTTCACAGCCTTATCTTCACATGGGAGGTGCTTCAGTCCCCTGACCATGCTTGTGGCCCTCCTCTGGACTTGTTCCAACAGTTCCATGTCCTTCTTACATTGAGGACACCAGAACTGCACACAATACTCCAAGTGAGGTCACAAGAGGGCAGAGTAGAGGGGCAGGATCACCTCCCTTGACCTGCTGGTCACACTCCTTTTGATGCAGCCCACTATACGCTTGCCTTTCTGGGCTGCAAGCGCACACTGCTGGTTCATGTTCATTTTCTCATTGACCAACTCTCCCAAGTCCTTCTCTGCAGGGCTGCTCTGAATCTCTTGTCTGCCCAACCTGTAGCTGTGCCTGGGATTGCTCTGACCCAGGTGTATTTGGCATGCTCAAACTTGCAAGCGTAGCAAGGCCCCTCAGGATGGCATTTCTTCCCTCCAGTGTATCAACCAAACCATGCAGCTTGTTGTCATCAGCAAACTTGCTGAGGGTGCACTCAATCCCACTGTCCATGTCACCGACAAAGATATTGAACAAGATGATTCCCAACACCGATCCCTGAGAGACACCACTCATTACTGGTCTCCAGCTGGACATTGAATGCCTCATTTTGTCATTTCTTATGTTATACTAGCTACTGGTTTAATCCTCAAGTCCTGTTCTCCATAATACGATATAGTCAGAAATTCATAAACAATATTTCAGAAGCATTTGTTCCCATCAGCAGCTTCTCAGAGATTATGAGAAAAAAATGAAAAAAAAATTGGAAAGACCAACATTTACCTTCACCAAATATTAGCAGTCACAAAGAAGAATGCTATCTAAATTTGAAAGTATAGTTTTAGAATTCTAGTAGTATTCAGTGACACACATACCTGACAGGTTACAGGGAAGACGTTCCCTAAACAGTTTTGCTGGAAAGGAAGACATGTCTTATTCTTTTCCACAAAATTACATTCCTGGACAAGGCAGACATAAATCTTTATTATTCATGCTAATGCTTCCACTTTTGAAAATTTAAATGTGGAAGCTGTTATGACACAAAGAATTTCATGAGGCTTTTGCACTGAATGGCTCAACATTTCTCAGATCTCAGTAAGCTTCTACTTCTGGAATATATTTGAACTAGTGAAATATTAAGTATAATAAATTAAAATTAAATAAAGGGTATGTGTTCTTCTTCTTGGACTCCTCCAATAATTTCATTTTTTTCATGATATTCTCTGACCATTTTTTTTGCATTTTTTGGTCAACATCCACTTTGTGTTAGCCAACACTTTTATCCAAACCAATTTAATTGAATCCACTCAGTAAGTTCTTTAGCATTTACCTGCATCCTTTAAAAACAAATCTTTGCTGTGGCATTTGCAGTAGCCTGCAGTTATCAACTATTCACAGTTAACAAAGACTGACAGTGCTATTAATTGCAATATAGTTTATTAGGGAAAAAATTCACTTGCCAATTTACATGGTTAACTAATTATTTTGAACAGGAAAATAAAATGCATTGTTATAACTATGCTTTAGAGTAATCAGATGGATGAGTCCAAATAAAGAACAGATGAATACATTTGAAACAACTACAAAAGAGGAGGAACAGGTATGTCTTCAGCTACTGTGATTACTTTTTAAACAAGTCTTACAACTAAATTTAATATCAAAACTACTTCATAGCACTTAAGCATATGGAAGATTAAGACTGCCACAGTAGCTAGCAGTCCTTATTTTTAAATCATAATCACAATATATCATGACATCTTTGAAAAAGCATGAGTCATCTCATCCTTTGTATTTTAATATGGGGATTTCAAAAGTGAGCATGATGGGATAATAAATTAATCTTAACAAAATGCTCATTCATTTGCTATTTCTGAAGGCAAGTGACATTTCCAACATTATTTGGTGAGCATAAATTGAACTGACCTTGGAAGAAACTTTAATGTCCTCATGTGCATAAACCACTGAGGAGCTATCTCTATGCATTTTCACACCTCATGAACTTTTACACATTGTTAATCTAAATCAGAGATCCAAACACAAAATCTGGCACTGGGGACATCATGCGGGATTTCTGATGTTCCTTTGCAAATGTAGGGTCCTGAAATAAATGGCTAGATTTAATGATTTACAGATGTAGGGGTAGGACGATGGGGGAGAGGGTTATTTTCATTCTTATTCCAGATGCATATCTAAAGTATAGATAATCATTGTTCTGCCTAAATGGTGTTTCAAAAGCGACATTTGAGAGAGCACAACGGCATGGAAACTGATCATACGAAACATGAGTGGAGACTGCAGAATTTCCTAGCATCTGGCACACTCAGTTAAATTAAGAGCTTGTCATATGCTGGCTTTTCAACTGTAGCATGTCACCTAAAGTCTGCAATGCTACAGTGTGGGTGAAATGACACAGCTGATATGCCAGTATGTGACATACCTTTAATTTCACATGCCATGCATAGCTGCACCTCCCGCTGTGAAATGTGGCAGGGGCATATTTTTCAGGTGACGTTACATTGTTTTGCTGGTGTATTTGCTTCAATTTGAAGTCACAATTAGCATTTGAGATTAGAGGAAAAGCATTAGCCAAGCTGTTTAAATGGTACACTTTAACTGGAGGCTGCTTTTTACTCTCTCATAATGCTAAGCACCATTGCTACCACCATTTATTTTATGTCCAGGAAATAAAATACTTTTTCTAAATTGAACTATCAAGGAAGGTGCATGGCAAATACATGTTGGAAACCTCTATATAACTATATTTGGCAGAAGTTGAAAACAAAATAAAATGTCCAAATGTGCCACATATTCAATATGCAGGGATCAACAAAATATGTGGTTTAACGCATTATCAAAATGTTCAGTATTATGTTATTCTTTGTATGAGAAACCATACAGGATGACTACTTTAAAAAGCTACAGCAACAGCAGAAATACCAAAGGGATGGAGTGCCATGAATTTAATTACAGAAATCATCTTTCACATTGTATCATTTCAATTGCAAAATTTCAAAATATAGTCAGAAACAGAGCTGAAACAGAGTTCTGAAAGAAAGTTCTTGATAGGCTGCTTTATAAAAAGACAAAGCAATGACCTATATCACTTTGCTCTGGAACTTCAGATAGCATGTTATGCAAATAAAATAGGCTGTTTTGAACCCAGACTTTATAAACCTCCTTCTTTAAACATGACCTGCATCTCTACGTCATGTCTGCCTTTGCATCGCTTGTTGGAAGAGTATTTTCTATCTTAATTGAGATGGAATGTAAAAAGCTGACCACTTGAAGATCAACTGACCAAATGGTCAAGTGCTGACCGCTTGAAGGAATGCGAAACACTTGATGATTATAAAACATTGCGACTAGGTTATAGCTTTGTTTTTATAAATATGCGATATATAATATATATAATTTTATATATAAAAATAATATATAACATATATATAAATAATATATAATATATATTTAGATATAAAAATTATATATCATTTTTTATATAATTTTAGATATAAAAATAATATATAATATATATTTATATATAAGAATAATATTTTTTTCTCAATTTTTTTTAAGCAAACATAATTAAAGGATTTAAACATAAATTAGAAGTATTTTTGAGGTAGCAATGTAAATTTCAGGTTATGGTTGAGAAAATAGGTTCAACATAAGGAAAGAGTCATAGAGGATTTAACACTGATCTGCCAATACACCTCAATCATTGTCTGTGTGTACCTGTCCCAGGGTAAGTCTGTCTCTGCACCTATTTATTCTTTTCTCTTTCTGCTAAAACAAACATAATTTGCCTATGCTGAAGAAGGTTTGGTAGTCCAAATGACTTGATCTGTTTCCCACAGTGCAGATCAGTACCACCAACTTGATTATTATGTGACACTCTGGTGCACCAGTGTGCAACTCAGGCCAAAGTAAAAGCAGCTGAAATAGCAGCAAGCTCTGCATCCTATCACCACTCCAACAATTCCATTGCCACCATTTTGACACAGTAGTGGCAGAGCTAACAATCCATGCAGTTCTGATACTCCATCTACCCAGATTCTAGGAGACATAGAGCATGTACGTAATCTTTTCCATGTGCATGTAGCCCTATTATTTTTGTACACTTCTAATGTCAAGACTCAAAAAGGGATTCTAAGGTATAGTTCCTTTGTGTTAATGAGTATTTTTCAAAGTTTAGTAGAGGAACAAGTCAGTTATTGCCAGCATCTGAGAGATGAAGGAAGGGAGGAAAAGAGGGGAATGAAAACATTACTACATTTTCAGAGAAGAACAAATGGTATTGAATCATCAATAAATGCAGTGTGAGCAGTCTGTAAAATATACACACAGAACTACAAAAAAAAAATAATTCTGAAATATAAAAAAAGCTCAAAAAAGTAGACACAAGAATGCAAACAAAGGCTATTCTTTATATTCTGGATTGGCCACCTGACTCAGTGCCATAATTTTGTAGGGAGGAGGAGGAGAAACAGGAAAGCTTGAACATCTTTTCTCTTTACTCTCCCTGCGATGAAATGGATGAAGAAAACATAAAGGGCACATTTTCCATTGTGATTACAAAATACATGATATACCGTAAAGCTCAAATTGTAATGCTATTTAAAAAAATGAATAATTTATGTAAAATTATAAAGTTAAAATGCTTCCCGTAACTCCCCTAAAAATTTCACACGAAAAATTGCACATCGCTTGCTCTTCACCTGTTATTGACCCTTTCAGTGGAATAAGGAGCTTTCTACAATGGGTTGTACATAACACTATGCATGAATAGCCTCAAAGTTAAATTCACAGACCAGGACAGTTCTATCACAATGATAATTATGCAGAACAACAAACTAACAAGCAAACAAAACCAGAAACATACACTGATTATTTTTCCTAGAATATCAACTGAAACTATAATGCGTTTAACATCGTACAGAATTCATACACAATAAACATGTGAACCAACCCTGATACCACATAATTACACTGTAAATATTTGTTCACAAACAGTGGCTGAGGAGTGGGCTGGCTGCACATTCATTGGTCTAGTCTTTGCAGTTAAATCATAGCTGTCCAGGGTCTAATCAGATTTATACTGGCTGCCAATATTCCCAAAGGCTTCTGCACTACCCAGCTCAGCAGTTCTACAAGACCCAACTGCACACTGCAGAGTCTTCAGGGAGTAGTCTTATGTTGAGCACATCCCTACATGGCCAATTAAATTGTCTTTAGAGACACCTTGCACTGTTGGCATAGCGCAGAGAGCCCACAGTGCAGTTTAGGATTAGGGCCAAGGCATTGTCAGTTCTGATCCAACGGTTGGGATACGCTCTGTTGGCATTGCAGGCATTGCAAAAGTACCACACACACAATATTCTCATAAAATAAAATCCTTCCCCATGATAGAAGCTGCAACTGAAAGCATTCTCACCTCAACACAGAGCAGTTCTCATACCCAGCAAAGAGGGACATGAAAACATGTGGCTGTTGACTGCAGAAAGTTCTAAAAGAAGCCTCAGAAAATAAGATGTTCTCTTTCATAGGTGTAACAGATGAAAAGATATTTAGAAAGCTCTTTATTATAGGAAGCATTTTAAAGTTTATGTTGCTCACAAAATTGTGTGTTTGTTAAATATATATGACATTATTCAATACAGCATTTTTTCAGCCATACTGTACAATGACAATCATCTATAAAATGCTGACTAACCAGCAGCAGCAGTTGAAGAACTTGCTGGATTTGCAAACCAACCTTTATCAGAAGTTTGAGCTACAAGCTGAGAAAGCTGAAATATTAAGGAAAGATTAAGTGGAAACAATGAATAAAGTCTGGCAGCTGACTTTACAGAGCTTTCAGAAACTGAAGATTCAAAATCTATCACCACAGACATCCACAGCCCCAAGAACCTTATAGGAACATTAAGAAATTTGGAATACACTAAAAAGACTCAAGGAAGCAGCTCTTTAAAAGGTAACATGAGCATTTCACATTAACTGTGAAATACAAGCAAGAATTATTTTATGTACAGTTCTTTTATTAATATATATTTATATATTCATATATATTTTGCTGTAAAGCCTTTCTGGTAAGATAATTTTCTGATCTGAAGCAAAGCTATTTGCAACACTGATTTGTTACATATTTCCTATGTATATGCATATATATGGCACAAGTCTCCTTGGCTTTAATAAGAATGTGCTTGGGCTTTGTGTCAGTTAATTACTTACAATCAGGAAGCAGTGTGAATGTTTATTATTAATTTAATTAAATCAATTTTCAGAGATCTTCTTTGAAGCATATTTTTAATATGTTGCACAGCCGTGTTTCATGTTGTGGCGTACATCATAATACCAACACATTCCTGTGGACCACCAGTCCTTTGAAATTACAGAACTACACTTTCCCAGGCGTACTCATTATCTTGTATCAATTTTACAACTGAAGGATCTTTCCTTGCCTCTTATTTTATAATGTATTGATGATGACCTGATGATTATAATGACCTGGCTTATATTAAAAATTATCTGGTGTATTTATTAAAACTAAAATTATTTTCTAACACACTACATGCTGGTGACTTTTTTTTGTACATAATATATACATTTAGTTTTGGTCATGTACTTATTTATGGTAGTCAAAAGCAGAAAATATAAGAAGTGGAATAATCTGAGAAGCTTAATAGCACCATGACCATGGAATTAAAACCCATATCATCTATTTGCCTTGGGAAGAGAGCAAACACCAAGGCAGACAAGTCTCCTTATGTCCACATTTACTTTTGATTGTGTCCTTTCCTGAATGGAAATGGACAGTATTTCTTTATACAAGTGCACTCCTAGAGATAAATGTCTCAAATCTTAATAACCCATGCAAGGAGCATATTGACAGAATGATTTACAATTATCATGATGCAGTCATAGAAATAAAAGTTAACAAGATAATGTACCTTGTAGAGGAAAGCAGTATGTATCCCTTTAAAAACAATATGCGTCAGTAACAGCAGCTTCCAAGAGGCTGCCTTCCAATGCAAATATCATAGATTCTTATAGCATACTTATTTCACTCTTTTGATCATTTTCCTAAGTATACCACTTAGACATGAATAGAGTGAAATGAAATTTTTATTCATCCCTTCTAGTATTCTAAATAGTACTCAGAATAACATAACAGAGACAGAAAGAAAAGGAAAAGAGCATTTATTTGTCTAAATGCAGGTATTGTTTTCTGTAGCTGAATTAGTTTTATTGGCAGTTTCATTTGCTCACTATCAGGAAAACACATTCCATCTAATTAAAAAAAAAAAAGTATTTACTGTTTAATAATCCATGGAAAACATGAGAAAAACACTTGTCATATTATGATGAATAACCAGCCAATCAAAAAGTTTCTCACAGTCTCTCCCCTGTGCTCTAAGCTTCTCAGCAGAGAGAATGGAATTTGAGATGCTGCACAATGTCAGAAACAAAATCAGAACTGAGAAAAAATAATGTGTCTTTTTTGTTGTAAGTTCAGGACATCAAAAAAAAAAATAAAATTGAAAAAGCAATTTATTCCAAACAATGAGAGAACCCAATCTTTATATTGTGGATTCAGTAACTTACACTCACTGGCATTTAGCACACGGTCCTTTATTAGCAGATTTAAACAAAATTTTTATTTCCTTATATTTCAAATAGGAGATTATATGAAGTAGGAGCATAAGATTCCAGACTTCAGATTATTGCTAGCTATGCAATATCCTTTCTGTGGATTCTGAGTAAACCATTCCTCTTTTATGCTTCAGCTATCCTGTATGCAAAATGGGAATAAAAAATGTTCTTCAGATGTATTTCCACATTTATACAAAATACCATGTATATAAAATGCCATAGCATACTATCGGCAAGATAATAAAATTATGCACTAAGTTCAATAAATACCACCATGTTAAAACTATGTTAACTAATATAAGAAGGTAGGTTGCAATTGACTGGTTTTGCATTTAATGTGGCTCATGGGGTACCAGACTAAATGTGGGCAGGAAAGCATCTGCAAAAAAAATACGCTTCTGTTTATTCCAGCATCATTGAATACAAGGGCCAGAGACCACAAGTGAATGAGGGTACTAATGGCAAGACTTTTTCCTTATTGATTCACTCAGAGAGATCACAAATGACAGTGTCCATCATCTGTAAAAAAAAAGTTGGAAACTAAAAGTTGCAGAGCTATGTAGAAGCAGGCATGGTGCATCCACTAAATGTTAAGCCCGGTAGACCACAACTCATTATAAATCCATCTATGTAGGAATTAGACATTGCAGCCTGAACTTTCTCTTAAAAAGGGCACTGGTATAGACTACGCTCAAACTAATAATTATTCTCACTTGCATCAATTCATAGCACACAGAGAAAGGAAAGTCTCAGGAATCAATCATTAAAGGCTTCCCAATGGTACACAATAGTACCACCAGTTGCATCTGTCTGCATAATTTTAATGAACGTATTCCGTGCTCTCCTGGAGAAAATGAATAACCATGCTGAGTTGAAAACTTCTTTTTCTTCTAGGGTTATTCACGTAACACAAGAGTAATTGTTTTGGTATGAACACTGCTGAAACAGAGAAATGTTTTGATATAAACATGCATATATTCTTTCATGTTTTCTCTCTCTCCTAATCAATAAAGTTTACAAAAGGAAAAAAAAAACCAGCTTGCTGGCCTGCATGGCAAAAGCAGCAAGAAGGTAACCTGATTTGGTTTGGTTCCCTATTGATTTATAGGGAAATTACTTTTAGCTGAGCAAGTTGTTTATAAGCTCTATTTTACTATCCTTGCAAAAATATATAATTGAAAGCACATGATGCTCATTTATAAAAGACAGACATCTACATTTTTTAACACTAACTCTGTTGCAGCTTCCACTGAACTGCAGCAACACCTCTATACATTAGGTTTTTAACAGTGAAATGCACTGTATCAAAAGTAATCCAGAGGTTGATTCCAGCTGATGCTGGAATCAAACCTACATCAAAGGTCTGTAGAATTGCACAGTGTTTGGCAACTGTGATGACATTATATCTCTTCTGATTGTCAGAATCATTGATTACCCCAAAGAGAAATGAGATTATAACATGTAACTTTTCTTCTACACAAACATGCTTTGTTTTCACCACATCTCCTGAAAGCAGCAATGCCAACTTTTTGTAATCCCAAACAAAAAGCAAAAGTGGATGGATAACTTGGCACATCTCTGTAGCCAGCACAAAGATACTGTCCGCCCTGATGGCATGGATGCTGAGAAGGAAAAAAACCACAGAAGAGTCTCTCTGTTATGGTGCTCAGGAGAATACTAAAAAGCAATGCGGAAATGGCTATTATGACTGCAGTTAAGAGTGCAGCCAGGAACCTACACCTAGGAGAAATGGGCTCCAGGGATTATCTGATAGGTAGTTAATTTCAAAGCTATCCGTCATTGTCATTGCAGTGTGAAATAGGAATGACTGTCTGCAGCCAAAGGTGAAACAAATTCAGAAAATTCTAGCAAATGTATAATTCGAAAGCAGGGTCTGGATGGGAGTTCTGTAAGTAAGGTACATTAAAAGACTCATTTTTTAAAAAAAAGGAGGGCAGCAGGATTTGGGAATTTTACTTTCCACTGAACATCCATTTTCACTTTGATACTATACCAGGACAGGAATTCCTCAAAGTTAGATCAACTTGTTTATCAGCATTTCAAAATTCTTTGGTGAATGGAAGAAAAGTGCCACTCAAGGCTTCCTATCTGGAAGACAGGATTCATTTACATACGCCTATTATTTGCAATTTAATGTTGACCTGTATTGCAAACATGCTTTTTGGTATTCATTCTGCTTTCAAGTATTTGCTTTGAAAAGAAACACTGCACACTGCGCGTCCTTCCTATGTAGTGTGGAGACACCCAGTGGAAAAAAAACAAAGCAGCACAGGAATTAAACTACTACTGCGATTCAAGCTGCTAGAAACATTGCCTGTATGTCTTATGCTGCGATTTCCAACAATTTGAGTGTGGCCTCTTGGCTACCAATTGTGAGACACTCTCATTTAAAATTCTTCATAATAAAAGCTTGAAATAAACCATACATTTTAATCTCCCCAATAGCAATTTATTTTTTCTTTTATTCTGTGATTTGGAAAGGAATAGATGATATAAAACTACAGAAGAATTAAACCTCGTACTTTTTAAACAATCATAAAAATCTCCACAAAATGTTTTAGCTTTATATATTCGAATAAAGATTCAATTTTTCATTCTGTATCATATTTTACTTTCCTTTCCTTAAAATGCGGTATAATGCAGAAACAGGAGAAACAGGTTAATAGAGAACATATGCATGCTATTTACTTGGGTGACCCAGAGAGAAGGGCAAGTTACTAGCTGGTCTGTATAAAAAGCAAAACAATAAATTTCCTTTTTTAAAGATGCATTTTATTTAAGTACTCCTTCATTATGCCTTGTGACTAATGACATCCTCACAATTCTTTGCAGATGTTGCAGGAGAAATAAAGTCCTAATTTCACATCTCCCTAATATTTCAATTGAACTACCATTAATCAGAAAAATGGTGGAGTCCAAACTCTTCTTGCATTATTTTATCTCCTACATTCTTTATCTGACCTGTGCAGCGGATGAAAAGCAATGAAATAATTACAGCTCCACAATGCCCTGGGCATGCCAACCCCAGCTTAATGTCCTAGCAACACATGTTTTTTATAAGACATTACACATCAGCTGGATTAATGGAGCAAAATTTTATTCCTTTGCTGATGTCAGAGAGGCAGAAGTGTTTGGAGCAGAAGCCAGCTCCATGTGCTTTATTCCAGCTGAGAGCTTTCCATCAACAGAGCAATCCTCCTCTGATTAATTACAGCCAGCATCTGGCTCCTTTATATCACCTGAACAGTAAGATATCAGATCAGCATGGAGATATCTGTCCTTTCATGTAGCAGGTTGTGAAAACAATACTAAACAATGTATTAGTTAATTATAACATACTCTCTATGTAATCCTTTGAATAAATTAATGGTACAAATCACAGCATTAAGTGCCACTAGAAATTACTGATGGAAATTAATACCACATTGATATAAAACAAAACAAGACAGTAGAGCTGCTTATTTTACTTGTTATTTTCTGTTCAAATATCTCAACTTTCTTTGATTTCCTTTTAAAGAAACAAGATAGACATGAGAACACTTTTAATAAAGCTGTTGTTTTCCAAAATAGATTTGTTAAAAAAGCATCCACATTCCATCAAAGTGCTTCCTAAAGACTCCTGAATAAATCCAGTGCAAGGCTTCAGCTGACGTTTTTGGAGAACCATCCAGAATAGCTCACATACCTTTTTTATTTTTTTCCCTAAACAATGTAACAATATAACAAAATAACAGTAGCCAACTTAGAGATCACTGTGTAGAATTATATCTGATTTTCCTCTTCATATTACCTGTTACTTTAAAAAAATTATTGGTTTACTGTACTTATGATATTGCTGCATCATATAGCAGTAAAAAAATCATTCTCAAACTCTCTGCAGTGAAATTAAGTTTTCAGTGTTTAAAATAGTTGAGGAAACAAACTTTATTGTTGAATATATACTATTCACCTTTTTCATTAATAATTTATGCATGTATAGATTTATATAGAACAGCACGGGTCTATGGACAAATCCTCATGGAACTTAATGAGTAACCTCATCATGAACATGCATAATTTATTCTTTTTCTCGTAAAAAAAAAAAAATTCAAATACTCTTCCAGGCATTATTAAATTGCAGCAATGATTCTTTTTCAATGATTCTTTAAATGTATATATATTTGGAAAGGCAGATCTAAAGCTTAACACATATGGTTTTCTCTTTGACAACTTGATAGGGGAAAACACAAAGGTTACAGGAGTATTTAACTACAATTCCATTAAGTATAGGCCTTGTCTCTAAGTAAACACAGGTAATCACATTTTCAGTAAACTTTTAAACTAGCCATTCAACATAAAATCATTTTAAGAGAGATATGCAAAATATTACTTTATATAACTAAAACTCAACAGATTACACTAGCACTGCAGCTTTACAGCTGGATCTCTAGACACCCATTACATTTTGTGAGCTGTTTGTACTGTAGCTTTTGATATTCTTAAACGACTGACAGCATCCATTTCCTTCAAATAAGGTCATTTTCAATTTAGCAGCATTCAGCAAACTGCAGATCTGGGTCTGCAAGACACTCTTAAGAATATCACTTTCAGACGATGGATGTTTTCCAGGTGGTTTTGCAGAGAACCATGAAATGCAGCTGCTACAAAGCCTTTGATAAGACATAAGTAGAACAACATCAAGAGTGCGCTTCTTTTTGAGCAAATACATGAAAGCGCAAAACTAGCTAACAGTATCACATCATGGAGTTCATTTTAACCTGCAGACAGAAACCAAGAGGAAAGATGATTTCTGTGGTCATTGCTGGGGGCATGGTTCCTACAGTATAAAAAGAAAGAAACAGATTTTTAACTCCATCATTGCACAACCTGACACAAAGCAAGAATTAAGCCGTTCAAAGAGAAATACATACACACACACACATATATGTGTGGTATCATAAATCATAACTGACTTCTCTAAAAGTTTGTTTTATTGCAAACAGCAAGGTGCATAAACAAAATTCACAACAGCAACTCTTCTCACAGCCTCACCCAACCTCTTAAAAGGTACAGCAGTATGGACAGCAACACTCAGCAAACCTAGGGCAAGCACAGGAACTCATTTAACTGGTTTGCTAAGAACCAATCCAGTCTAAGCGTTTCACCAAACATTTATAAATCAGAACATGGTTGCTATATAAATGGTCACATCTCTAGACAAAAATAATTGATTCTGACTTTGTTATATGCTTAAGTTTCTTGCACATATTTCTTTATATCATTAATAGTCTTTAACAGAAGATGGAAAGTTTAGATGACAAAGCCACCCTTCTGAATTCCCTACGCACATTTGGATCCAGTAGACTTGGTTTAGTTATGTACAGAAATGAACTGGATAATGCAATCTGTATTTAAAAATAATTTTTAAAAAGCATGTTCCCAAAGAGAACACAATATAGAAATTATCATTGGGGTATATTATTGAGAACATTCCTTCAACTCACAGCATAAGACTCAGGGGGGATGGGACATACAATTAAAAATTAATGCCTTGACTCTGTAAACTTGCCAGTGAATATTTCACTGAATATTTTCACATTCATCAGGCTTTATTTTGATCACCATTTGGGACTATTCTGATGAATGACAGGAATCTAAACCAGTGTTTAACTGAATTCTTACAAAAGTTGATTCTTAATAATATAAAAACAAAAGGATTTCACTTTTTAATGTATGTTTAGTTTATTGGAAGGAGAAAATCATTGCTATTGCAGCTACAAGTCTATGTTTCATGCTAAAGACTGGTAGAAGTAGAATTTTTAATTAGACTACAATAACCAGTGCACTTTGTTTCTACAGTTAAGGATGTCAACACTTCCACTGAAACCCTTTATAGCAAGGTATGTAACCTAACTACTAACAGTGCTCAAAGGCGGTAACTAGTACATCTCAGCCACATAATCCCCTGTATTTGCAAAACATTTTTTTTTAAGTGTATTTTCTCTGGTTAAAGCCAGAAGTCAGATACTTGATTTGCCACTGCCTTCAGCAGAGGTAAGTTGGATCCAAGGCACATAGGTACTTAGCCTACTTGGTGTCTCTGCTGATGCTAGAATTAGCCTTGAATATACTCTTATCTCCAGCCCTACTTCTTGCAGTCTGCTCATGAGCACACTCTATAGACCAACTTAAATGGAGTTGAACTTTAACGAGCTGATCATCCAAAGTGATTTTTCCCCACCAGAATCCAAAGAAACACTTGAAACGAAAAGTCTGTGCAGCTTATGCAAATAATTTTCTGCCAATACTGGCAAATGTTATACTAGAATAAAATCTATAAGCCAATGTTTGTCAAAATATCATTATTATCATTCTGGCCTCCACAAGAGATAAATCATAATGATTTGTTTTTTAACATAGGAAGGGGATTTACATACCTGATTACAGAGACAATTCTTGTGCTTGTCCTGAAACAAATCTGATCCTGTACAAGGTCTAAAGCTATCAAGCCATTAAATATGAAATTTTGATCATGATTTTCTATTTAAATTAAAATTGTTCTTCAATTGTATATTTAGTAATTTTTTCAATATCTTAATGTTTATTTTAATGTAAACGTATATTGTTATCCATATATGCTCTTCAGTACCACTGCAGTTGCAAGTACTGTATTCTATTTTGGTCCACTGAACTCCTTCAGTATTTTAGAGTGAAAAAAAAAAAAATCAATTTTATTGGGCTCAGAAAGTTAAAAAACCCTTTAATTTCATTTCCATTTACAGCCATATTAATTGTTAAAAATCATTAGGTATAAAGACATTTCAGATCTGTTATCTTGCAAGAATTTCTTCCAATAAAACCAGAAACTGAACATACTTGGTTCATGGAGTCACCTCCTAAATCACAAAGGTTTGTCAGAGTTTCAGTAGCTCACTCCCTTCTACTGCCACTATCCTTGGGAACTGTCAGATTTTCTGTTAACATCCTTGCCAACACACAGTGATCTCTCAGCCATTCACAATTGTTTATATCTTGTCAAAATCATTAATTTCAGCTTTTTCTTTTCATGGTTCTTAGAGAACAGCCAAAAGAGCAAAAGGGTCCTTGTCCTAGGCTTGGTATACATAACTCTTCACTCTTGCCTGTATGAACAGGTTTTACTCCTTGTTATCCTGTTATCTCATCTGGAATTTCTAAAATATTTTGGGGTCTGGGCTTTGTTTTTTTTGTTTTGTCTTATTTTTTAAGAACTTCCATCAAAAGAATTTCCATCATAATGGTACTTTAGGTCACAAGACAGGTAGCCAATTATTTATAAGACTTAATTGAGTCTTACACCTTTGGCAACTTTTCCACCTGATTAACTCTTCCAAGCTGATCCCACTCATGCACATGTACATAATGAAATTTGACTGACATAACAGGAGTTTCACCTGTATATTTACTATTACGATTGTCATTTACAGGGTGCCTGAGAATTTTTGTGCATTTTACACAAGCTTTTTTGCAAGCTGAAAAACAAGTGTCCCATTTATGGTGCTAAGTAAAAAGAAAAACAAGTGAAGAGGATATAACCTTTATACAAAAGCTGAAAAGCAGCACAGAAGCACAGCAATGTATTGCAGAATGCTATCCAGAAGGATGACTTTAATATTATTCCATGTCTCTCCATTATCAGGAAGATGTCTGTTGTCAGTATCATAAATATGCAGCCTGGCTCCAGAAAACTATATACAAAGCACTTCTTGAAGAGCTCAGAAGGAATTTTTTCCTTGCTTTAGGATATTTACACTTTCAAGGATGCCCCAATTGGAAGCAGCACTTAAAATATATTAGCAATGTTTCTTTGACATCTGTCACACACATTTCAGCACAGTTCTTTCCAACAACACATTCTCACAAATAATCTACTTAAGATTTGCCTCCTGCCAAAGAGATGGTGATAATGGAAACCTGACAGGTTTTTGGATTTGTTACGCTGATGAAACCAAGTGATATGCTGAGACAAGTCCAAGTGCCTATATGAAAGGAGATGGAATGATACAGTTGAATTCCATCTGTGTCACAATTATTTGGCTTTCCCACAAGCTAAACTAAATTATTCACATCACTTCCAATTCTGTACCAGGTTAGCAACTCAGCCACCACTGACCTTCGTAAAAACAGGGGAACATCAGTTCTAATCAGGTAGCCTGATCTTGCTGATACAACCCCAATAGGTCCAGCAATCAAGGAGACAGCAATGAATGTATTTAGACTCAAGTAGATACAAATACATTTACCCCCAGTTTTGAGGTATCATCAACCTCACCTTGTCTGCTAAGTGCTGAAGCACCCATAAGATATTTCCTATTGAAAAATTATTAAAGTATTGTAAGAACTTAGCATAAGAATCTCTGCATTAAGCCAGCCAGCCAACTTAGTACCTTGCCTCCAATAGATACCATGAGTGGATATAAAGAAAAAAACCTGAAAAATAACTTGGAATAGTAATTCCGAAGTATGCTCTCCCAACTCCTACCAGTTTGAAACTCAGACATCTTGACCCAGAGTGGTATCTTTGTGCTTCCCCATCTGTCAAGAATTTGTCTTTCACAAATTTGTACAGACAATTTTCAAATTCACATGAAATCTACATGATTGAAGGGTTGCACAGTCTAATTGTATGTTGAGAACAGCACACAGCTTTTTGCAAACCTGTCCCATGCAGTTCTTCTGTGCCAAAATGGATGAAGCTGTCTGGAGTGACTTCTGCAGTACATGCTATAATGAAACTATAACAGCATGTACTACACATGAATTATAGATCAGCAATTTGAAGATGGTCCCTGCAATGAAAACCTGTTGCACAGAATCCAACGGGTTACAGTTATTAAATGATGCCAGAGACGTTCTGCATATTTACTGAATAAGTAGATCACTATCCTTGAGATTAAGAAATGAACTGCATCTGCACCTGCCAAATCAGTGTTTTCATATGCATTAATCACAGACTGAAACAGAGGGATGTGCAAGCTGCAATTTTTTTAGCAACGAAACCAATAGTTTTCTATCTTTAGCAAAGAAACCTTTATCTTTAGCAAAGTAAGAGAAGAGGAGAGTGTGTCAGGTCATTTCAGTGAAGATAAGTAAAAGGATATTCATGTATGAAATGCGTATCTAACATCTTGCAAGCTCCTCACATTACACCTGAAATGCTTTCATGGAATAGCATCATAGAATCATAGAACAGTTACGGTTGGAAAGGACCTTAAGATCAAATAGTTCCAGCCCCCCTGCCATGGGCAGGGACACCTCCCACTAAACCATGCCACACAAGGCTATGTCCAACCCGGCCTTGAACTCCGCCAGAGATGGAGCATTCACATTTTCCCTGGCAACCCATTCCAGTGCCTCACCACCCTTACACTAAAGAATTTCTTCCTCAGATCCAATCTAAACTTCCACTAATCATGAGTCCATCTGCATGGTGCATCTCTGTCCTGATGGCCTGAAGTGTCATGGGCCCACCAGGCTCAAAATAATTCACCCTCCCCTTCAGCAGTTTCTGCAGCTTGTCTTTGGGGGCCCCATACAGCTACCTGCCATCTCCAATGCTTCCAAAGCAACGGAGGGGACCAAAGGACTAGATACCCGTACAGTCCCACACACCCTGCCACTCATGACTGTCCAGCCTTGGAGAAAAACTCCTGGCCCTCCAATATCATTGTATAACCCCAGACAAGGCCCAAACCCTCCTTAGCTTTCAAGATCAGAAAAAATTGTTGTGGGTAAAACACACTCTGTATGTGTGCCAACATGCTGATCCCCATCACAATCAGCAGGCAGGTCTCAAGGGTACCCAAAGGTCATTCAAACCCTTCAGAACTCTCAAATGATGCTGCTGTACTTGTCACTGGGGCAGGTGTAGCTGCTGTGCTTGCCGGCTCTCTCACCACCAGCTGCTCTTTGCCTGAGTCCAGATCTTCCTCCTCTGCCTTCCTGGAAAGTGCTGTGTCATCTCCTGCATCCTCCTGGGACTCTGGCTTGCGGCGCTCAGCAGGCGGCTGCCAGGGAATGCTCTTGGCCACCACAAGGCTGGGCTTCTCTGCCACCTCCCCCTGCCACTCAGTGGTCACTGCATTCCCCTCCTTGACTGCCCTGACATCCTTCACTGGCAGTCACTTCCTTCTGGCCTCCTGGTCCTCGCAGCCAATCACCTGAGCCATTTTGGCCACAAGCGTCTCCTGGGGCCGCCCTCTCTTTGCTTCCCACATCCTCACTAAGACAAAGGTGAGGACAAGGGCCAGGATGCTGAAGAGCTGCCAGGAGGCCAGGAACAAGTCCATGGCCATGTCATTCCCCCCTGCTTCTGGAGCCCACCCATATTAAAAGTCACTGCCATACCGTACAATGAAACAAGAACCTTAGTCCAAGCCCCTCATCTGATAAACACTAAGACAGCAAATAACGGCAGTAAGTAAGGTATAACATGCTGAAACTGTGAAATCAAGAGAGTCAAGAGCAACAACTTTGAGAGCCAATAAATCACCATTGCGACGAGGGACTATTAATCCTGTCGTTATCCCAACCCTTCATGCCTCACATGTTTAAACATCTCAGGAAGTTCTCTCACTCACTCTTCCCTCTTTCTTCTCCCCACTCCCGGAGGGATGGAGAGGAGAATCGAAAGAATGCAACTCCCACGGGTTGAGATAAGAAGAGTTTAGCAACTAAGGTATAACACAAACCAATCCTGCTACCACCATTAATAATAATGATAAGGGAAATACAAGGAAAGAGAATACAACTCCTCACCATCTGATACCAAGCCTGACCCAGCAGCAATCCCGCCCCTTCCAGGTCTGTGCCCTCTGCTTTTACATCCTGGGCATGACGTGCTGTGGTATGGAATACCTCTTTGGCTAGTTTGCTTCAGGTGTCCCTCTCTGATTCCTCCCGGCCCCTCCTCCCTGGCAGAACATGAGACTCAGAATGTCCTTGGCCAGCCTAAACATTACTGAGCAGCAATTAAAAACATTGGTGGTATCAGCTCTGTTCCCAGGCTAAAAGTGAAAAACACAGCACTACACCAGCTACCAAGAAGGAGAAAAATGACTGTTACTGCTGAACTCAGGACAGCTACGTAAAAATTCTAATAAACAAGTGCATATTTTCCCTTGTACCTGAAAAAAGGAATCTCCAAAGAAAACTCACAATGTTTTTTCATTTTAAGTTTAAAAAATTTGTTGGTATTTGGGGGACATATAAAGGATAGAAGAGCAGATAAACCTCCTCTGCCCAAATACATATTTTTGGGGGGATTTTGGCTGAAGAGGTCCAATTTTCTCACAAGGAAGTGGACTAGCTCCTTAAAAGGAAATTTTCTGAAGCATAATGTATTCTTGATCCCAATATTGCAAAAGTTCGGAAATGTTCAAGAAGCAGGAAATTTTCCTCCTCCCACATTGTCTCCAAAACTATAAAGCACTAAGAGGGTAAACAATTTATAGATTTACATGGCTACTGGATCAAATAAACAGCTGATGATTGCACACTTTAAACTAACTAACTAGTGAAGTGAAAGTCATCATAAATTAAAGAGAGAAGCTAAGCTGTACATTAAAAACTAACTATTGCCCAGACTATAGAATAGAATGTGCAATATGGAGTCTGTGGAACAAATCTGGCTAATGCACAAGAAGAACTACATCTTCCTTGGTACTTATCAAGTCAGATGATTTTATAGAACTGTGAATGTTCTCTCAGTTTATTTCAAGATACAGAGTACTGCAGACATATGTTTTCAAAGGCTGTCTAGACATAAACCTCAACAACTTTAGAACAAAATGGCTATTAGAAGTAGTTCAGTATATCATAGAATCACAGAATACTTAGGATTGGAACAGACATTAAGACCATCTAGTTCCAACACCCCTGGCATGGGCAGGAACACCTCACACTAAACCATGCCACACAAGGCTCTGTCCAACCCGACCGTGAACACTGCCAGAGATGGAGCATTCACAACTTCCCTGGGCAACTCAGTGCATCACCACCCTTACAGGAAAGAATTTCTTCCTCAGATCCAATCTAAACTTCCCCTGTTTAATTTTGAACCCGTTACCCCTTGTCCTATCACTAC